>JAMSGN010000157.1:0-50367 GCA_030462905.1 Jamesozyma gamospora
AAAGGGTATTTTAATGCATGACGAAAAATGCAAAATCTTTTTGATTCTGTAATGACCAAAATGTAGAGCATATATTTTAAAAAAAGAATACAGCAAAACAATGAGAATTTGATTTCATTTTTTGTCAAAAATAAATCTTAATTAATTTCTTATAGATTGCATAGAAGTTTTGACTGATTGCTCGGGGGTGGTAAATAATATATATATATATATTCATATGGTTATTTAAATCTTTTCTTAGTAATAATAAAATTTTACATTATATAAAATAGTTTATCTAATATACAAGTGTAAATAGCAAAGTGTAAAATTTTTAATTTATTTTTTTTTTTTTTTTTTTTATTTGTTGAATTAAATTTATGTTTAGAAGCCAAAATTAACGTTTTTAAATAAACAAATATTTGTTTAAAAAAACAAAACAACAATAATACAAAAATATTGAATAATTGATAATGCAAAGTTAAAATCTAAATAAATAAATAATTAATTAGATATATAAATACATACATATGTTATAAATTAAACAAAAGGTGAATTTATTTTGTCACCTTTTTTAATTTTTCCTTGTCATTAATCAAAGTTTACCTTTGACGTATCATTATCAATAAATAATTCTTCTTCATATTCTAAATTATCATTAATGAAATTTAATGATTTAAGTAGTTGTAAAGGTTGTAACAATAAATTATTTGAAATTTGATTATAATAAATTAACTTTTGATAGTAATTGAATAAAGAAAAGTTAAAATTATTAAAATTGTTGTTATTATTATAATTACCATTATTATCCTCATAATTTGTTAATGATAAATAATGTTTAATTAAAGATAACCAAATAAAAGATATTTGTTCTAAACATTTATCATAATAATAATTGTTTGATGGTAAATTAAATCTTGGTAAATTAATCAAAATTTCAGTACAACTATCTAAAAATTGAAATGATTCGAAAAAATTTAAACAATTTGGTGGAATTAAATCTAAAATGTTATCGATTAGACAATTTAAAAATTCTAAAATCAATGGTTTTAATCTAATAAAAGAATAATCATCTAATTTATTTGTTAAATTATTTGCAAAATTTTTATTATATGGTATCGATTGATAAATTTGATTTAATTTAAAATTAATTAATTTTAAACGCTTTTCGATATTGAATGATAAATCTTTCAAATTATTATTAATTTTCTTAGACAAACTTGGGTCTTCATTTATTAAATTTAAAATTAAATCTTGTAATTGTTCTTTTTCCATTAATTCTAATGATCTTTGAATTGGTAGAGGTTGACCTTGAATTAAATTTAATGATAGATTTGTTTTTTTTTTAGAAACAACATATTTCCTTGATAAATTTAGTTTATTACTATTGTTATTATTGTTATATCTATCAATATCAGTATTTGAAGATGAATCATGGCCAGAATCCAACTTTCTCTTTTGAACATTCTCTTTTTTATATGGTATCGTTAAAGAGGGCTTATTAATTTTTTTTGTTACGAGAAGAAGATTATTTTTATTTTCATTAGTAGCTATAAAAGTATTGTTGTTGGTATTTCCAATATTATTATTATTACTATTATCATTATTACTATCAGTTTTTTCTTTTAAAGGTAAAGTATAACCCCAAGAAAACCCCATATTTTGATTGTTGTTATTTTGCATGATTTGATATATTATATTATGATTTTATACTATTCTTATTTTTTCCTAAAAGTACAAAGGTATAATTTATTCTTTAACACTTGAAAATGTTTCAGATAAAATGTCCATCCATCTTGTACATTTTCTTTTCTTCAACTTTTTCAAATTTGAAATTTTAATTACCCGCATCTAGGGTCTGAACTTTTTTTTTTTTTCATTTAATATTTATTTATAAATTACTTAGATGACTATTTATTTAAATATTTTTGAATAGATTTATCAATTAAGTTTGTTATTAAAGTGTTAATATGACTATCATTATTATTCAATTGGGAAAGTAAAATTGATTCTACTTGTTTTTCGATAATTTTACCTGTTAAATCAACTTCAATATTAACTAAATCATTAATTTTTTTAAATGGCATAATGACATTATTCTTAGTATGATCAATCATACTAATATGAAAAGTATTGTTCAAATTATCAACATGGGTTACTGTTAATGAAGTACCATCGATACAAATAAAGCCCTTTTCAACGATATAGTTTAAATAATTTTTATCTTGATCATTTAATTTAAAACCATAAGAGATAGAATTATTAATTGGAGTAGCCTCTATAATGCTTGCGGTAGTATCAATATGACCTTGAACGTAATGACCACCAAATCTAATATTTTGAGAAATTGCTCTTTCTAGATTAACTTTGGCACCAACCTTCCAATTTTTAATATCAGTTCTATTGATTGTTTCTGGAGAGATACCAATTTTGAAAGAAGTTGAATTGAATTCTGTTACAGTAAGACAAATCCCATTAACTGCTATTGAATCACCAATATGACAATCGTTTAATATTGGTTGAGCATCTTCAATGGTTATAGAGACACCGTTCCCTCCTGATTTTGAAGTGTCGAGTTCGTTGTAAGAAGCCACCGTTCCAATATGTTCTACTATACCTGTAAACATTATTATAGATGCCGTTCTTTGCTGGACAACAAAAGAAGAAGCAAACTTTTTTCTCGGCGGCTGTTTTTCTGTTTCTTTTGAATCGGGTGGCAAAAACACGTGCGGGTAACCGGTGCCCCAATTTCACGTGACGCGGGCAATTCCGGCAATTTCACGTGCCTCGAAACGCGCCTCTGTGGCGGCGGCGGCAAAAAGAAAAAAATTCCAGTTTCTTACAAGCAATATAACACAGTTTGGTGGAACATTATTGATATATATTAAGAGCGTTTCAACGTTATTCTTTTGGTTGGTACCATTTCATATGTGATAATCTTCTGTGCTAATTGTTTTTTTTTTTTTAATATTCCCTATAGCTAACACTGTCTTCCTCACTCATTCGTTTTCCATAATGTCGGAGTATTCATTCATTCATGGAGATTTTGATCCAAACGATTCAATCAATGACAAATACGTATCACCAGTCGATATAATTAATTACGTGATTTACAATAATTCAAAAAATATTTTCGCCTACAATACCTTCTCTAAGGATGATTTGTTGCATTCTGCTATTTCAAATTGGAATGATAAACATTTCAAAACCGTCTCTTCTCCTTTTTTTAAAGAATTAGATATTAGATCTGGTGCAGGTTTGACGCCATTAGGTTTTACTTCTACTAACTTTTCTTCCTTTGAAGATAATAACGAGACCACATCATTAATTTTACCAGGTTATTCGTTACCATATTTTGTTTCAAATATTGAAAAATTTATTAATGATAAGAAAAATTTCAACAATAATTTATCTTGGCAAATTGGTGCAATTAATTATGATGAATCTTCAAATTCAATTACAAATGATTTTTCAACTCCATTAAACATTTTATCTTCATTAAAAAATTCAAATGATTTAATTAATATCATTACTCCAATTTCAATTGATGATTCTTATAAATGTACTTTATTTTCATTAATCTTAACTAATTTAATGAAAGATAAATTAACTTTCAACTTATTCGATGGTATCAATTATTCAAATTCAATTATTAAATTTAATAATAACATTATTGATAATAAAAATCATAATTTAAATTATTTATTACCAAAATTGAAAAATTTATTAAATTCAAAACCAAGTTTTGATCAAATTTTAGAAAATTTTAATAAATTGACTAAATTTAATTTACATAATTTCAATTATGTTGGTAATGAAAAGCCAAATATTTTATTTGTTACTTATGGTTCATTGGAATCACAATTATTTAATAATTTTATTGAAAAAAATTCAAATTTATCAATTGCAAATATTTCAATTAGAATTCCTTTACCATTTGATATTGAAAAATTTATTTCTTTAATTCCAAATACTGTTAATGAAATTATTATTATTAACCAATTAAAAGATTCAAATACAAATACCTTCATTAAATCAACTATTTCTGCTAGTTTATTCTTTAATAATCGTAAAGATATTAAAATTAATGATTATAATTATAATTCAAATTTTATTTGGTCACCAAATGTTATAAATGAAATTTTAAACAATAAAGATAATATTAATTATAATCATATTACCACTAATAATCAAATTGATGATAACAAATCATTTATCTTTTATGCTAATGATAATAGTAAATTTAATATTTTACCAAATATTATTCAAAATCAATCAAATAATTTAAATAAAAATTTTTTTTTTAGAAGAGATAAATTTAATAATGAAATTAATGGTGGTTTATTTCAATCACAATTTATCATTGGTTTAAATAATGAAATTCAAAATAATAATTTAATCTTATCAAATTTAGATTCTGTTGATACAATCATTTTACATGATTCAAATTTATTAAATTCAATTAATATTATTTCATCAATCGTTTCAAATGGTTATTTAATTTTATTAAACGATAATGATAATAATGATATTAAAATTTCATCAAATTCATTAAAATTAATTAATGATAACAAAATTAATATTATTAATTTAAATATTAATAATTTAAATTTGGAATTCAATTCATTAATTAAATTTTTAACAATTTTAATTTGGAATAAAATCTTTAATGTTAATTTAATTAAAATTTTTAAAAATTTAAATATTAATGATGAAAATGATAAATCAATTTTTGAAAATTTATTATCAAATGATAATTTATTTAAAATTGATGAAAAAAATTTTATTATTAATGATAATGAAAATGAAAATTTTTCGGAATTACCTGTGTTAATCAATGAAACGTCATTAAAACCAAATAATTTTAAAGAAATTAATGACAGTATTGATGAAATTGATAAAGATAATAATAATGATTCAATTTTAACTGATTCAATTAAAATTACTAAAAATTTATTATTTAAAGAAGCATTTAAAACAAAAAATTCTTTAAGACCTGATTTATCAAGTAAAAATTATATTATTAAAGTTAAAAGTAATAAACGTGTTACACCAGATTATTATGATAGAAATATTTTTCAAATTGAATTCGATATTACTGGTACAAATTTAAAATATGAAATTGGTGAAGCTTTAGGTATTCATGCTAAAAATGATGAAAATCGTGTCAAAAATTTCTTAAATAAATTTTATCCAAATATCAATTTAAATGAAATTATTCAAATTCCAAATAAAGATAATTTAAATTTATTAGAATCACGTACAATTTTACATACTTTTATTGAAAATTTAGATATCTTTGGTAAACCACAAAAAAAATTTTATGAATCAATAATTCCATTTTTAAATGATGAAAATGAAATTAAAATTTTAGAATCTTTAGTGTCTCCAGAAGGTAAGATTGATTTAAAAAAATATCAAGATATTGAATTTTATACTTTTGAAGATATCTTTTATTTATTCCCATCAATTGATATTCCAATTAAAACTTTAATTAATTTAATTCCGCAATTAAAGAGAAGAGAATATTCAATTGCATCATCACAAAAGATTCATAAGAATGAAATTCATTTATTAATTGTTGAAGTTACTTGGAAGGATAATCAAAATCGTCATAGAACAGGTCAAGCATCAAATTATTTATCAAATTTAAAACCAGGTTCAAAGTTAACAGTTTCATTAAAACCATCTGTTATGAAATTACCACCTTTATCAAATCAACCAATTGTAATGGCAGGTTTAGGTACAGGTTTAGCACCATTTAAAGCAATCATTGAAGAAAAACAATGGCAACTTTCACAAGGTTTAGAAATTGGTAAAATTTACTTGTATTTAGGTTCACGTCACCGTCGTGAAGAATATTTATATGGTGAAATTTGGGAAGCATATCATGATTCAAAAATTTTAACTAAGATTGGTGCAGCTTTTTCAAGAGATCAACCTCAAAAAGTTTACATTCAAGATAAAATCAGAGAAGATATTAATGAATTAAAAGAAGCAATTTGCAATAAGAAAGGTGTATTTTATTTATGTGGTCCAACTTGGCCTGTTCCTGATATTACAAATGTTTTAATTGATGTTTTAAAGTTAGATGCAAATGAAAAAGGTATCGAAAATATTAATTTTGATCAAGAAATTGAAGACTTAAAAGAAAATGGTAGATACATTTTAGAAGTTTATTAGATATAAAAAAGTTATATTCAAGTTTATTATTTATATATTTATTTTTGTTATTTAAAAAAAAAAACCCAAATAAAAATTTTTTTCTCTTTTTTCATGAAAAAGCTACGAAAGTGACATGATTTAAATCAAGTAATGCCTGATTTAAAAAGACGTAGTAATATCAAAACGTAACTTCCTTTCAATTACATAATACTAACAACTGATGTACCATCTTGAAATCTTGTTCTAAATATTCTATTTGCATTCGTAAACATACCTTCTTTCAACGAAACAATAATGAATTGTGAATCCTTAAATCGTGTCTTAATTAAATGACCAATATTTTGAGTATGACTCAAATCTAAAGCTGCATCAACTTCATCTAAAATATACATTGGAGCTGGTCTAAATTTTAATAATGACATAATTAAAGAAAGTGCAATTAATGATCTTTGACCGCCTGATAATTCATTTAAACTTTCTTTCCATAAATTACCTAATTTAATCTTAACTTCAAGACCTTTTGTAATATCATTTTCATCACATAAAATTAATTTTGCAAAAGAATTTGGCAATAAATCTTTAAAGATGTTACCAAATTCAATATTAACCCTTTCCCATGTTTTTATTAATGTATCACGTTTATATTCATTTAATTTAGATATTGTTTCTTGAATTTTAATTTTATCCTTTTCAATTGTTTTAATCATTGTTCTTAATGCAGTTTCTTTTTTTTCAACATTTTCAATCATTGACATAATATTTGTATTCACTTTATTTCTCATACTCTTAAATGATTCATTTAATCTTTTAAAACGTTCTTTATACTCATTTAAATTAACATTTTCATATTGTTTAATTATATTTTCTACCAAGTTAAAATCATTTAGCCCACCTTTTTCAATTAATAAATTATCTAAATTTTTTTTCAAAGAATTGATAATTTTATCAAAATTTTCTGCATCATTATTCATCTTTTTTATTTCTAACTCATTATCATTTTTATGTTTATTTTTTTCTTTAATTAATTTCTCAATTTCTTTAATTTCCTCATTCATTTCAAATAATTTTTTTTTTTCTTCTTTCAAATTTTTTTGAATATCTTTTAGTTCATCATGTTTTTTATTTAATGAAGTTTCATTTTTAACTCTTTCATCTTGTAAATGTTTGAGGTTATCATTTGTAGAAGTTATCGTTTCATTATTTGAGTTAATTTCATTTGTTAATTGTTCTATATCCAGTTCAATACTTTGATAGTAATCATATTTATCATCAAAAACTCTTTGCTCCCTTTTAATTTGTTTATTTAATTTTATAATATCTTGTTTTAATTCCAGCAATTTACCATTTTTATCTTTAGAAAACTCATCGGAATCTTTCTTAATTTCTTTTAGTTCCTTTTCTAATATCAAAATTTCATTATTATTATCCTCAATAAACTGTTTACATTGCAAAATTTCTTCATTTAATTCTTTGTTACGCTTAATTATTTGCGATGCATTATTGTTATCATGACTCTTTTTCATTAATTCTAATTTATGTTCTGTTAGATTCAATTCCTTTTGCAAATTCTTTGTTTTTTCAGATATAAATTCCCTCTCTTGAATTTGGTTTTTGATTTCTATTAATGACTTTTCCAAAGATTTAACTTTTGACTGAATTTCATTATATTTTTGAATATCAATCAATAACGAGTTTGATTGATTTCTACTACCACCAGATAATGTTCCCTCTGGATCATAAACGTCACCTTGCAAAGTAATACTTCTAGTATGAATTTTTGGATGGAATGTTATTTTTTTAGCAGTATCTGAATCCCTACAAATTAGGCTACCACCAAAAATGAATTGCATAGCTTTGGAAACTTCTTCATCATAACCAATTAAATTTAACGCTAATTCAACATTACCAGGAGCAACTTCTTTAGCAAATTCAACAGTTCTACTGTTTAAAACCCTCGAGGAAATTTTGTTTAATGGAATAATGGTGACACGTTTACGTAATCGACCTCTCTCAAGTAGTTGCGATGCTGTATGCTCATTATCGACAACAATATTGTAAAGCCTACCACCAGCACATATCTGTAAAGCTGTTGCACTATCAAAATTTTCTTTATCTAAAGTGAACAGTTGTGCTGCGACACCCTTCACTGATTTTGGATTAAAAGATTCCGAAGGTTTACAGTATTGAAATTCAATATTAGCAATTTTTCGTTTTAAAAAATCATTTTCACTGCTCAGATGATACAACTGTTGTCGTATTTCATTTTCTTTTATTTTTAATGATTTCAGCTCCGAAGGATTAAAACCAGTCATTTCCAATTGTCCACGAAGTTTATCACAAATGTGTTGTAAATCTTTGATCTGGATAGTTGTATTCTCATTATCTTTTTCGGCTTGCAGTAACTTAGGTTCATTAATTGTGAGTTCTTTTTGCATAACATCTATTCTCATTTTCATCTTTTTGACATCGACCTGCAAGCTATTTAATTTATTCTTTGTTGAAATTAATTGTGCATTATAACCTACATTTGTTGTACCACTAGAAGAAATACCTGTCGATAAAGTAGATAATAATTCTGATTTATTATTATGCATATCCTTCAACTTATCTAGTTGATTTTTAATCTGCTCATATTCATTCTGAGTGACTTTATAAACATTAGATTTCTTGATTGCTTCTTCTTCCATTGATCGCGTAATGGAATTTAAATTATCAATCTTCTTGGTGCAATCATTAATGTTATCATTGCAAATAGATAAAGAAGTCTTTAATCTTGATATTTGATTTAAAAGATTATTTTCTTGGTTTTCCAAATTTGTTAACGTTCCTTCTTTATCGGCCTCTTTTTTCTTTTGTATCTTAGTTTCCTCCAAATCTTCACTTAATGATTGAATTTCGTTTATAGTTTTGTCAATTACTTCTTTCAGCTTATTTATTCTTTCTTCATTAGTCTGGGCGGTTTCCATTAAGGAATTATATTTGGATTTCATGTTATAGTAATCGTATGCATTAACTACTCTCGACGTATTTTCTAGATCTGATTGTGTTGTTTGAAACTCTAAAAAAATTCTTTTTTCATTCTTCAACTTTTCTAATTTAGGTTCGATTTCTTCAGCCAACAATGCTCTATTTTCTTGTAATTTAATTTCCTTTTTGGACATTGTTCTTTCAGCTTTTTCTCTTCTATCCTCATACATTTTTGTACCTGCTGCTTCTTCAATTAATGATAAAACTTCAACTGGTTTCATATTCAACACTTTGGTAATTTTACCTTGCATAATAAGAAAATTAGGATTATTAATATTTAATTGAACAGATTGGAAAAGTTGTAATACCGATTGTTGAGGCGCTCTATGACCATTAATTAAATATTTAGAAGTACCACCAAGTACAATTTGCCTTGTTACTGAAATTTTCGGAGATTTATCAAATCCAATAGGGGAATTCGTTTTATCCGTATTATCAAATACGATGGTTACACTAGCTTTGGTAATACCAGCTTGACCTCTTTTATAAATTAAATCCTGTAAACTCGATGCTCTGACAGTGTTCATGGATGCGATACCAAGAACAAAACAAATAGCATCTAATATATTCGATTTACCAGATCCATTAAGACCAGTAATAGCATTAAATTGAGGGTCCCAGTCTGATATGACGGTTCTGGTAGCGTACGATTTGAAACCGTCAATAATTAATTCCTCAACTTTCATGATCTTATTGTTGCCACTTTACAATATATCAAAGTTCTTTTGGTGTATAGTTCAAAATTTTTTATGTTAAAAGAGTCTTATATAATTTTTTTTCAGCCACATCGAATATATAATGGCGGATCTTTCAATCTACAAAGTTATGTTTTCTCGAAGACGCAGGTAAACAACAACAAGATGACAAAAGAGCCGCTAACCTGTTTACCCGGTAAAAATTTTATGTTACAAAATTTTATATAGAAAAAATAATTTCGAAATTGAGGAAAGTAGTTGGGTTAAAACTATGATTCATAGAATTTATTAATTATATACCATAGTTAAAGTGGCACATGAAAAGCTATCCTTGAAGATAATTTGTTCTTTTTACACATCACCTCGTAGATTGTGAACATCAGACTATGACAAAAGTAATTGAAAGTTTAAAAATGATTTTGTGGTGATATATATATATATTTATATATAAATGACTAAGTGTAAAATAAAGTAGAAAATGATAATAAATATAATATTAATACATTATATAATCTAATCTTGAGTCTTTTGGGAACCACGTAATAAACCAGTTCTTCTGGCGGCAATTAAACCAGCCTTTTGACCTGCAACAGCACCTCTAGAAATGGTAGAAGCTTTACCAATATGTTGATGGTTACCACCACCATGAGGGTGATCAACTGGGTTCATGGCAACACCACGAGTCTTTGGCCAAGAGTTTCTCTTTAATCTGTACTTGTGGAAAGCACGACCAGCCTTTAATAATGGTTTATCAACTCTACCACCACCGGCAATAACACCGATAACACCTCTGGCATCAGAAGAAATAACCTTCTTAGCACCGGATGGTAATCTAACTCTGGTTTTGTTTTCATCTGGGTTGTGACCAATGACAATAACATAGTTACCAGAAGATCTAGCTAAAGCACCCCTGTCACCTGGTTTTTCTTCAACATTAGAAATGATGGTACCTTCTGGAACAGAACCTAAAGGTAAAACATTACCAACGTTTAAAGAAGCTTTCTTACCAGCGTAAATAAATTGACCAGTGTGCATACCTTCGTTAGCGATGAAGATTTCTTCACGTAATTTGTACTTGTATGGATCACGGAAGACAACCTTAGCCAATGGAGCACCTCTACCGGAATCATGAACGATTTGCTTAACAATACCACGGATGTAACCATGACGTTCAGCGTAATCTAAAGTTCTTAATTTAGCAGCACCTTGTCTTAATCTGGTGTGAGAGGTGAAGATAGAACCAGCACCCTTTCTTTGGTTTCTAATAACTCTACCTAGTTAAAAATGAATTAAATGAAATCAGTGCATGACATTGATTTAATTAATTTCAGTTTGTTAGTAAAAATGGTTCCATCAGTAACCGAAGTTTTTTCGAAACCTATAAAATATCATTGTAATCTTTACTCAGGGACACTAGAACATCTAAAAAAAAAAGAACATTCATTTCAATTTCCTTAATATATTTACAGTATTTGTAAAATAAATTAACAAAGAAAAAGAGCACATCAACCTGGTCGCCACGTCAAATAAAAACTAAATATTAAATAGTTGGCTAGATTAAATTTAAAAGACTTCAAGAGATCAAATTATCGTTGATAATATATAACACCTTGAATCAATTTTTTTTAATAACACATATTCTTTACATATTTGTATCTGTAAATTTTCAGTCATGTCTTCTCTTATATTATTTAAAGAATCTGAATAATTACGGTTATATTTCGTAGAATATTTGGCTAATTTTAAATCATCTTTAAAATCAGTTTTTAAGAATAATCACATAGATATTCTATAATTTCAAAAGCAATTTAAGACATACCCATTTCTTATTGATCTTTTGGTTTCTTAAACTCTTTTTTTTTTTGCAATTCAATTATTTAAAGTATCTGTTATATAATGACTGTATTGCACAATTTTTTTAATCAGAAACCTACGCATTTTTCCAATCGAAGGGAATGGGCGTGCCAACAGGAAAGCCACACTGCTTGCCGGGACAATGATTCTAATTGCGCTGTTCGTTTTCTTGGCCGCGTTTCAGAAAATGAAATTTTTGATAGTTGGTCTGTTTGTTTTCTTGAAAAAACAAACAAACAGACAATGCTGCACTGTCTTAAATGTACGGGTGCAAAAAGTACAAAAGACAATTTATTCTACACAAAATTTTTAGTAATTCTTGATGTAATTTTATTTGAATGTATTATCTAAAAATATTTTATAAAAAAATTTATATATTATTATTGCAATTTTTTTCTAGCAGATATGAATTTCACAAAACTGGTTGTACAACTAGTATTGAATCCTGCTGGTTCAAGTTTCTCTCTTCAATCGTTTGTAACTTCGGTGGACTTTTCTTGGGTAGTTTTATGTCTTGCTCAAGCAATTGAATTTGTTCCTGAATTTCCTGGTCATTTTCTGATTCATTTAATACGTGTTCTTCGGTAATTGAATCATGTTGATCAGTCTCTGCTACTTTTTTAACTTCTTCAATTTTTGCCATGTATGCAGGCTTAACTGCAACTTTAGTACCTAGAAGTTTTTTCTTACTAACTACACGACAAATCTTTTTAATTGGAATGGTTGTATCTAGTGTAACCAATGCGGAAGTAAAAGTTTTATGACGTTTTGGTACGCAATGAGATTTTCCAATTGGTGTCGATTTAAATATCCAAATCTCTTTGGGGAAAAAAAGCTTGAAATGTTCTCTTAAATGTGCATCTGTAATGCCTTCTGGTAGTTGTTTACAATAAACAGTATCTTTTGAAATCTCGTTTTTTGAGTACTTTTCAGGAAGTTCATTTGATTCTTTTTCATTCTCATCATGTTCAATTTTTGAATTTATAAAATCACCTTCCAGATCTTCTTTTTCTTTTTTGTTTGCTAATTGCTTAGAAACAAAGGGAACGTGATATTTCACTTTCAATGATCTATTTTTGTATTCTTTATTGTTTAAATTTTCAATTGCTTTAGTGGCTTTTTCAACTGTTCCAAAATCTGCATAAGCAACACCCATCGGATTTTGATAATTTTTTCTAAATCCAAAAACCATCTGTACTGGAACAATAACCGAAACAACCCCATATTTTTTTAAATAATCTTCTAATTCTTTTTCACCTGTGGAGTAGCTTAAATTGTAAATGTAAACCCTTTCAGAAGGGACTTCATCGCTTGGTGAATCAGGTACTGCACTTCTGAATCTTAGCATTATGTAAATATATACTTTTTCTCTTAATAATTTAGTAGTTTTTTTGATCTAAGTAGAATAACATAATGAAACAATGTACACTTTTATATTTTCCTCTTTTTTTTTTTTTGTTTTTTTACCTCAATCGATTTTGTGACACAGAAAACCCTGTCACAATAAGAGGATACAGACGTCCGCGTTCCGTATGCAATGAAACAAGGAAAGTCATGGGTGGAAGATAATTAACACAGTTCAAGCCCTATAGTGGTAGTGCATTTACAAGCCAATAGGTACACAACGTTTTATAGGGCAGTTGAAAAAAAAAAAATGGTATACATATTTATTCTCACGTCTTGCCTTTCCACTTACCATTGTATACTTTTAGATACTACAAAAGAAATTTAAGTAAATTGTAAAGTATAATAAAATTTGCAATGATTAAACGTATATACTGATAATTATGAATAAAAATTTAACTTTTTATAAATGAGAAATAAAATAAAATGAACGTAAAATTCATATGACTTATTTCTTGGCAGCATCACGTTTAGCAGCTAAAGCCTTAGCAGTACCATGTAAAGCATGCTTGTGGTTTCTTCTAAACTTTGGATCAACACCCTTTAAAGATGGGTACTTGTAGGTCTTTGGCTTCTTAATACCATTTCTGTGAGCCTTCTTGGTTTGATTATGAGCGGTATGGTTCTTAGATTTAGCCATTTTCTATTTAAAAAATTGTATTAGTATAATTAAAATTACAATAATAACAGTAAATATGTTAGTAAAAATATTCTTAAATTTAAGCGTTTACAGTAATAAACTATTGAATAACTATTAATATCTCTAACTGTGCCCAATTTAGTTGGATTCAGGCTTAACTGATAAATAGGAAGCTAACTTTTTTTTTTAACCTTTTAAAAGATGTAAAACTCGATACTTCATTTTTGAAATCTGTTTCAGATCAATTCACACAAACTTTTACCGAAATATTCTTCTTTCAATCTTGATAAGTGCAATTAAATTTTCGAAAAAAGTCAAAGAAATGTTCGTTTTAATGTTAATGACTTTCATCAATTCTGAGAATAACCAAATAGTCACATATAGTATTCATTTATTATCACTAATTCTTCATTTCAAAAATTACGTACGATTTATCTTAGTATATTTTCCCAGGAAATTTCAAAAAGGTCTTTTTCAAGGTTAAACGGATTTCAAATAGGCCTCCTCTTTAACTTTTCACTACATGAATGCGTTGTGTTGTGTACCTTTGCCCACTACACTAGAATTTTCCAACGGAGCAGTGATTCACTCTATGCGCTATGTGGAATTGTTTGTGAAGCACGTGAAAACTATCATGAATTTCTCGCAGTGCCGCTAAAACGTCAAAAGCAAAAAAACAATTTCTTGAAAAAAAAATTTAGAAATGCTGTATGGGTTGAGAGGTACGGATGTAAACAGGCACAAAACTAAATATCGAAAATGGCTTTACCTAGGATGGCACTATACATCGTTAGGCTTATTACAACTAAGATAAATAAACTGTTTATGTTAATAAATAAATGATAAAAATAAATTAATAAATAGAAAATATACAGAAAGTTATTTGTTTTGTTGTGTTTTCAGTTTTCTTGACGAATGTATGCCTCAGGAATATTTAAATGGATAAAAGTGAAATAAAATATTGGGGAAACCCACCATTTTAATTCATTTTAAAATTATTTTAATTTGCTGAATAATCTTGGGGCAGCACAACCATCCAAATAATGTTGTAAGTGGAAAAATTCTTCCACACAATCTTCTTTATGCTCCAATTCTTCATAATTTGGTAATTCCTTTTGTTTTTGGACTCTTTCAACACATTCCAAGTAATGGTGACTTAATTTTTTACCTTCTTCAGTATTTTTACATTCATCTCTTAACTCATCGTATTGATCCTTAGCCTCTTCTTCATCTTCATCTTCATCTTCATCTTCATCTTCATCATCATCTTCCTCGTCATCATCATCTTTTTCAACATCAGTCGGTTCCTGAACAAATTAATAAATGATTGTTCTATTTTGCCTTTTAATGAGTAAGCAAAATGAAAAACAAAACAAAAAGAAATAAAAATTGTTAGTAAAAAAAATATCAAATACAATCATAAAAAAAACATAGTGATTTAACATACATCAACATCTTCTGCTCTTGCAGAGATAGGAGTTAACTGATCTTTAATTTCATCTAAATAATCAACGATTGTGCTAAACATTATTATTTTAATATTCTAAATTTATAACTTTTGGTAGTATTTTAACAAATTATCTATCTGTGTATATGTGATTGTTTGTTATAAAAAATGTTAAATTTGTCTTATTTTCTTTAATTGTTTATAGTTGTTATTATATATATTCAACTTAGGCTTTATCGGAGAGTTTAATCTGGAAAACTGTTTTGGGGGCGCTTGAAAAAACAGGTTGTAATAATCGTTCTTTAGAAGAATTCGGTCATTTGATTGGTCCATTTCATTGTTTGAAGCTAGAAAAAAAGCGACACAAATCAATAATAAAAATTAATTAAAAATTAAGAATAATTTATATAATATTATTTATTATTTACATTTGACTTTAAATTATTATTTTCTTCAATTAGTTGTCTAATATAAGAGCACGCTAATTCTGCAGTAGTTGCCTTCGAAGGTATTGTAACAGTTGATTTTAAAGATTCTGGTATTAAAGAATTTAAATCATTTAAAGCATTATTTAATCTATTCCTACGTTCTTGTTCTGCAGCTTTATGAACTTCTTTCTTTGAATCATCTTTTTTATTTGAATTCGATGAAATTGATGACTTTGATTTTGATCGTATTATGTTATTATTATTATTATTACTATTAATTGAATTTGATCTTGAATTTTTCTTAGCTCGTATAACAGGTGATTCATTTGCTAATAAAACATTAGAATTCTTGCTAGAATTCTTATTTTTTTTATTACTACTACTACTACTATTATTATTATCGAAGTTGTTTGAATTTGAAGGTAAGATTACATTTGGATAATTATTTGTAATTCCTTGTGTATTTTTCTTTGAAGTAGAATTGGAATTTGATGTCGAACCAGATGAAGAAGTAGATGAAAAAGTATTTGGAGAAATAGAATTATTAAATGGTTCATTTTTGATATCATTTATTCCACTTTCA
Organism: Jamesozyma gamospora; assembly: GCA_030462905.1. Lineage (NCBI taxonomy): Eukaryota > Fungi > Ascomycota > Saccharomycetes > Saccharomycetales > Saccharomycetaceae > Jamesozyma > Jamesozyma gamospora. Next base: position 16,223 of record JAMSGN010000157.1, read on the forward strand.
GGTAATCTAAACATTAAATCATCCCATGATGTGTTATTATTATTATTATTATTTTCATTGGTTACTTTATTTTTAAATTGTTCAGCATATTGTTTTCTTGATCTATTTGAGTTTAAGTAAGGACTATTTTTTTGGACTTTTGAAGATGAATTTGAGCTTGAATTTGAGGTATTTGAAGAATTTGAATTTTTTTTATTTTTCATTGAGCCCGTAGAGGTTTTTCTAGTAACAATCTTATTGCTATTATTATTAGTATTTGTTAATGACGTTAATGGCATAACTGCAGACTCGGGTAAGACAAAAGTTTTTGAATTTTTGCCACTATTTGAATGAAATTCATCATTATTATTAATAAAAGCAGGAGAGCTTAATGGAGAATATTGAGATGTTGAACTATTAAATTTAGTTAAATGTGGTGTATTCTTTATAGTGGTAATATTATTATTTGATAAATTTTGTGCCATAGGATTAATAGTGTTTAAATAAGGAGTGTTAGAAGTTGAAACGCTATTAGGATTCATAATAACTTGAGGATTCATAAATGGAGTAACTTGAAAATTTGCTGACTGTTGATTTGGCGCAACCATTGGAGATTGTGATGGTGAAAGACCTAAATCATTATTTAAGCTTTGAAAATCATAAAATTTATTATGGAAAGAATTTAAGTGTGATTCTGTATCATCATGACTATGACTGCCATTGTTATTATGACCGTTGTTATGACTGATATTATGATTATTACTATTATTGTTATCCATATTATTAACTGAATTGTGAAATAGTAAAGAATCACTAATATGATCCAAATCTAATCGTATATCCTCCGTTAACCATTGATTATGGTATAAATTATTATTAACATTATTATTATTACTATTATTATGGTTAGAATGGCTATCATTATGGTTGTTATTGCTATCAGTTGGATGAACGCCATTTAATTTTAAACTATCATCATGATTTTCATTAGATATCGGTGAAATGTGTTGTTGATCATTATCATGCAAGTATTCATCAACTTGATCTAAAATACTTTTAGAAGGATTTAAATCCATAATGTACTATAATTTTGCTATGATAAAAACTGAAAGTTAAAATTTGGAGCTTTTTTGCTTATGATAAAAAAATGTATATATCACCGCTAGATATTATATTTATAATATATGGTTAATATAAGTAAAGATTTCTGCCCAAAACAAGGTGGATAAGAGGAGGAAACTTTTATGAAAAGGTAAATGCTGTTTTCCTTGAAGAGTAAACGATAGACCAAAAGTAATAGTTTATCTTGTTACTTTGTTTTATGACGCGATTTTATAAAGACTATTAACAAGATCTAGTGCTAAATTTCATGATGAAAAATTTCTATTTTCACTTGCTTGTTATTCTGTGAAGTTTTAAATGACTATCAACCGTTTCATGCACTCTTGGCAACCGAAAAGTTTGCCGAAACAAAACAGAGTTGACAAAACCAGGAAAAGAAATGGGTGGAAAACTTCACATGCACGCTTATCATTCCACACGAAAGGAAATCGCCGCGGAGAATCCAAAAGCCCCGCACGTGGCGCGATCGTGCGCCATGACGCCGAATTCTTGCATTGTTTTTGCCTGCAAGAAAAGAAGTCAGCGAAACCGGAACGGAGTTTTCTCGACCGAAGATCTACAATTGTGACAGATCACCGATCATGAGATACGAGCTTTTAAAAACAGCTCTTTCATCCACATACTTGAATAGTAAAAATATAAAAACGTAAACTCAAATGCTTTTATTCTTTATATATATATGTCTGTATATTTTGAGTTTGAGAAAGAATATACAACGATGGCGAGTTTTAAACATGACATCCTTTATTATCATTTATTCTTGATAAGTTGATAGTTTTACAGTAACTGTCCCACAGCGAAAATTAGCTTTGTTCTTAACGACGTTTTCCTTTGCCACCAAATTTAATCTTACCCTGAGTTCCACCATTAATTTTTTCTATTTGATGTTTTGAAATTATTAGACCATTTCTTGTTGATTTACCAATAGAATTAATTTTAAGACCACGTTCTCTTTTTGCGTTTCGTTGCAATTCCTTTGTCTTAATAGTTTGGCCAATACGTCTTTCAATATCCTTACGATAGGTAGATTCAATTTTTCTAAATTCTCCCTTTTTAACTTTTGATAAAATAATACCACCATCTTTAGCATCTTGTTCATATCTTCCAATTCTTTTCTTATGTTTATTTATCATACCTTTACGAATATTCATTGGAACTTTTTCTAAATTTGTTTTACCCTTTGATAAACTATTTAACCTTAACTCTAACGTACGCATTCTTGCTTTACCCATTATTTCATCATCTTGATATGAAATAGAATTATCATTCATACCTTTTAATGTTATTTCCGCTCCACTATAATTACTATTACTATTACTAAATGTGCTTAATAGATGTGATTCTTTTAAAAATCTTTGTAATTCAATATCATTTTCTAAATTTTCTTTATCATTATCGTCAACATTTTTCTTAGCATTTTTTTCATCATTTTCAAGTTGTTTCAATTCCTTTTTTTTAATCTGTAAAAGAGTTTTGCCACTTCTGATTAATTTCTGTTCTTTTTTACTTGGTTCATTATATGAATCACTTGGTCCATTAAATTTAATAATTTTTGGGCCAGTTTTATTTTTTTCAACTAACGGAATAACGTTATCATCACCACTTTCACTTTCTTTATCTTCGCTTTTCTCATTTCCAACACTTCCATCACTTCCATCACTTCCATCACTTCCATCACTTCCATCACTTTCATCACCTTCGTCACTCTCATCACTATTTTCTTCTTCCTCTTCCGCTTCTTTAGTTTCTCTCGATTTATCTTCGAAACCCATGGACTCTAAAGACCCAAATTGTGCTTCAAATGCAAGTCTTTGTATTTCCAACTGTTTTAAATAATTTGATTCTTCATCATTATTACTATCTTTTTGATTAGCCATTATTTTCAATATAACCAAGGATCCTATTTCTATATTATTTAATTATAATTTATTTGATTTTTGTCTGAAGTATAATATCGTAAGTTCTTTTCATCTTGTCTGAAAATGTTCGCGATGAGCATTGAAAAATTTTCTTACAATGTTTTATTCTTTGTGGTTACACACAACAACGTATACACACAAACAAAATGGTTTATTCATGTAAGACTTGAATGTTATAATATAATTTTAAGGTAAACACATTAAAGAAAAAATTGTCTATTTATATATACGCAACAAATTTCGACACAAGATTACCAAAAAGAATATGTAACAGATTATCGCATTTTTTGTTTTTGAATACGAATGGGATAATCGAAATAATGTAAACTATACATGATATTCACTGTTTAATAAATTTATATGCAGACTACATCTTGGTATTATAGATCCAAATCTTCTTGCTTCAATCGTTACCCCCACGCGTTTAAAAACAAAGCACATGATGCGCAAACATTTCTCAACGTTTAAATCTTTTCAAGTTTAAAAGCCTAAAGAATTAATGCAATATTAGCATCGATATAGAAATGACAAACACTTGCTGACAAGATACACACCTGTATACGTTTTATAAATGAATAATTCTAAACCATTACCAATTCCTGATACAAGATTTTCAAATATCTTTTATAAATCTGTTTCAAAAGAAACAAGAAAATACAATTTGGCGAAACCAACTTTTTTCATCATTTCAAAAGTTATCTTAAAGGATATAATTTTATTCCCATTAATTCAAAGTATACTATGGACTGAATTCCTTATTTCTTATAAACCAATATTGAGAAAGACCATTAACTTTACAAAATCAATCTTTAATAAAGACAGTAACATTATTTAAACGAAGTCACTTCGCGGTATAGGAAAACACACATAAACAAATAATTTTCATAGTGTATAACTGGGCGGCTATTTTAAATAATATACCATATAAACGTACATATATCTATATAGATAAAATACAAAAAAAAATAATGATCAAGAAAAACTCAACAAATATATCTTTAACTAAACAAGAGATAAATGAACTAATTAATGATTTAAGTACTTCAACAATTAACAAGAAAAAGTTATTTAGATCATCAACAAAATTAAATGATAATTCTGTCAATTTAATTATTAAAGAACCAACTCCAATTGAAAATTCATCTTTTTTGGAGAACTCTATATTAAAAAAATCACTGAAAAATACAAATAGATCATTGAAAAATGTTTCTTTTATAAATAAAAATATCGAAAATAACAATAATAATGTTAATGCAATTACAGATTAAATAATTTGCCTTTTTTTTTAATAGCTACTTTGTAACGTTATTTATATTTATATATATATAGCTAAATCATGTTATATTACCATTTTTTTCATTACAAATCAGTTGAAGCATTTATCTCATTTTCATTAGAACCTTGACTCTCTTCAATTGGATCATTAGTTAATTCATTGGAGTTTTCTTCAATCACATGTAATTCATTCTTATTCATTCTTTCCATTGGTTGTGTCGATGGTACAGAACTACTTTCAATAGGATCTAAAGATTCCAGAGTACCACTGACAACTTCTTTTTCTTTCATTATAATTGGTTCTGGCGACGTTACCTTTTGTGGTAAACTATTTATTTTTTTAATTTTAGGATTTTCATATGTTTTAAAAATTGTATCATCAATAATTTTCTCAAACATTACACCTAAAGATCTTTTATTCAATGCTATTCTATTAAAAAAAACATCATCCTTCAAAATATCCAATTTTTTTAATCCTTTTAACTTAATTGTATAAAGTAATAATTTTTTTTCAATGTCTTTAATTTCCTCAATATTTGATATTTCATTTAATTCAGCATCTTCATCATTTAATCTTTCTAACTGAATATCCGATTCTTTGGCAAATAAACTTTCAAGGTAAAGAAAAATTCTCAATAAAAAGTTAATTGAATCATTATTTAAATAATTATTAAAATTGTTTTCAATTGAATTTATCCAATTAATTTCATTTTCTGGTAATCTTAATTCAAAATTTTTTAATGAAATAATAATATCAATAATTGAATTGGCTAACGAAAATTTTAAATTAAAATTTTCAAATGTATCATTATTATAGAAATTTTCACTAACTTCATTCAACGTCTCAAATATAACACTCAAATATTCTATTGTTGGTAATACATTGTCCACTGGTGTAATTTTATTTAAATTACTTTCATTTTCATTGGAATTTTCATTTTCTATAATTTCATTATGCTTACTTATTAAATTAATCCATTCTTGTAATTTACATGATGCTAATAGAACAAACAAATTGAAATGAATATTATCTGTTTCTTCAAATTCATTTGTTTCAATTTCTAATGGTAATTTTTTAATAAACCCATTTAAAAAAGCCTCTAATAATTCCTGACCGAATTCAATATCATAAAATTTACCTAATAAAATTAATTTATTAATATAATGAGAATAAATAGTATTTGTAAATTCAATAAAATTTTCTGATTCATCTTTTTCTAGAAATTTCAATAAGTGCAATTTTAATAATTTAATCTGGTTAACCCAAACTTCATCTAATTCTTTCAATTTAAAGTTTTTAATATGTCTCATGGTTTCTGAAAATTTTTTGAAAATTGAATAATTAGAACCAGTATCAATGGAAGTTATATTTGTACTATTAAAACTTTTTAATATTAACGAATTTATTTCTTTAATTTTATTTTCATACCCAACATGGATCCAATCATCAAATTCAAATAAGTTAAATATATTTAAAACTTGTAATAAAATATCAATTGAATCTGTTGGTAAATTTTCCAATAAATTCTCCAAATGAGGTAAAACCGATTCAGCAATGGAATAATTTGATTGATTTTTAATTTTAAAACCACCATTACATAAACCGTTTAAAATTGTAACATATAAAACTACATTATTATTATCATTAGGTAATAATGGCGTCGAATCAATTTTATTTATATCATTTCCATCATCATCAATCATTTCTTCATCCTCTGGTTCTGTATTTTCATTTTCTTTTGAAATTTCAATTATCTTTTCAAATACTTTTTGAAATTCATTATCATCAGTTAATAAATTACATATGTTTTCGATTTGTAAACCAAAGTAAGGATACAAAAATTCAGCAGCTTGAAACAAAATTGAAATCTTCGTTGATTTTATATTTAATACCGGATCTGAATTTAGGTAATAAAGTAATGAATTACTTAGTAATCTAATAAATATACCGACTTTAATAATAGAAGAGGTCTCAACTTTAGATATTTTTTCATCGATATCATTATTTTTACTAAATTCATTGTATTTCTCAATAGTTATGTTTGCTAAAAATTTTGCAACTGCACTCAAAAATCTTGAATTCTTACCGTGCGATGCAACATTAATTTCATTTGTATCAAATATTAAACTTGATATAATTAATATTTCAGAATCTTCTAAATATCCTAAATTTGAAATTTCAACTGCGACTTGAACTGCATGCAATTTAACTTCAAGATCTATATCGTAGGTACATATTTCTAAGACTCTTTCTTTAAATCTTTCGAAAAATTGTCTAATTGCCGCATTATCAACCATTGCTGAACTATGACTAGTTTTTATTATATCAGGTAAAGATTTCAACACTTGCAATCTAACTGATGATGAAGCATCACTCAATAACCAACCAAAATATTTTAAAAAAGTAACTTTCATAAAATATTCAGGATTATTATTAATCCAAATTGCTAAATGTAATATGGAATCTGCCCTTATTAGTTCATCAACATCTTTAAATCTATGAACAAAACACAATTTAATAATATTATCAATTATATTTTCAAGAACTAATTTGTTGTTTTGAATTTCCTCAATATTAACCTTTAATTTTTCAACGGTCTTTATATTTGGTCTTTTTTTTTTATTTTCCATGTTCAATTGCTTTGCAAATCTAGACAAATAATTTTTTTCTAAGTCAACAACATGTTCTGAAAGGTAATCTTGAAATAAATATAATGTTAAGGTTGAAACATACCTAAAGCATCTAATTTTACAAACTGAAAATGATGATAACCAGGTCAGTAAATCTAATACTAATGGACCCATTTTAGTCTCGGGATCACTAGATTCTTGATCATCAGTATCATAGTTTAAATCAGCATAAAGCAATTGTAGGTCATCTGCAACATCTAGAAATTTGGACATAAACTCAGTAAAGTTATTATATAAATCTTTATATTGTGAACGTTTTTTATTTGTTTTACTGATTATTAAATGAAATTCATGAATCTTCTGTTTTTGAAAAGAAATTTGGACTTCACCCACGGTTTCATTTGATGACTCGTTGCTATGAACATCATGATCCTCAACATGAATCATGGCACCACAACAATCTAACAGAAGGTTAAGAAATTTCCTGACAACTTCGTCTCTATTTTCTGAATAAGATTCCAGTAATTCCCTTACAAGTTCATCAATGGAGACTGTATCTGAGGTAGCTAAAATTTGAAACAATTCTGAACGTTCGAATTCCTTAACATTTTCAAGATACTCTGCTTGTGTTTTACTTGTTTCTGTTGAAGTTGTAACATTAGTTGAAGAAACATAAGATGTTTTCTTCACTTTTTTTAAACTTCTAGGCTTTGTTTTCTTCGGAGCTGCTTTTCTTTTCTTAGTTGTTGTTGATTCAATGTAATCGTCATCATTTTCATCATCATTATCCTCGTCACTGGATTCTTCTTCTGATCCAAGATCATCTGATTCTTCGTCAACTATATCTTTATTCTTTTTATTTACGATTTTTTTGGAATTTTGACTTACAGATGTATTTTCATCAGTTTCAATAGTCGCAATACTGGTTCTTCCAGATGGTGATGAATTATCATCACTGCCAATTTCTTCTAACCTTGATGATTTTGATCTAGTTCTTGTTGATCGACGTAAGTTTGACATTAATTACTCTTAATTAAATATTTGAGAGTTTATTTCCAATTAAGACCGTTTGGGAGTTTTGTTTATTTGATGTTTTGTCGATGTATTTTTATTATTTATTTACGCGTTTTATGAATGTAAATATAGTATTTATAAATTGTAAATTTTACGCGATGCAAAAGACAAAAAAAAAAGATTGCAATAAAATGAACGAAATACCAGCTATATATATTATATGCTTCTGTATGTGAGAGCTCTTTTCTTTTAGTTGGTCATATCATACCTTAAAATATATATATATTACAATATTTATTGGTGTTGGTTGTTTTTAATTATACTACAATATATATTCTTTCTTTATGTATATGAATTTATTATTAATACTAAGTTAAAGTTACATATTGGCCTTTGAATACTTTGTTATTATAATACCCAAGGTTTATAAAGTTGTGGTTCTTTAATTGATAAAGCTTCAATTTCTGCTTCTGACTCCTTTTTCAATTCTTGTTCTTCCGCTTTTGTCTCTAATTCTTTATCATTTTCAACTAATTCAATACCTGCATCAACCTGTTCAGATACCAATACCAGTTTTTTGGAAATATTTAATTTAGCCAATTCATCATTCATTTCAGAAATTTGCTTACTTAAAAATATTCTATCACTTTGTAATTTTTCAGATTCTGAAATAAACTTTATTTTTTCTTCCTCTAAAGTTTCTTCTATTTTATTTAATTTTTCAAATTTACAATCCATTTTTTCAAGTGTTATTTTAACCAAATCTTGAACTATACTTTGAGTCTCTAATATATATTTTTGTGCAAGTTTTGAAGATGATTCAGGAACCTTTTCTTCTAAGACATCCTTATGTAAACCATCCAGTAGAGCCTTTATTGTTAAATCAACAGCTTCTGTTGATGTTATATTAGCATTATTTTTATTCATAGATTTTTCTTTAGAATCGCCAATAATGTCATTTATATATTTATCTTCAATTGGTAAACTTAAAAATTTTTCGATAATATCTTCTAAAGATTTATTACCTCCAACATGTTCCACAATTTTGTCCCATTGATCTTCAAACATTTCGATACCTTCTAATAATAATAAAACTTCTTGATCTGACCATTGTTTTTTATTGATATTTGAGTTATTATCTAATCTAATAAAATCCGAAGCTTGAAAATTTGCACCAAAATGACCTTCTTGATAACATCTTGCACAAAGATTGGTATCTCTTGCACGTAAATTATGATAACGAATCAAGACAGCATCATTACCACAAGTATGACATACATAAGTTTTTTGAATTTGTCTTGATAATTTATTTTGTGATTGTAATGCATTAAAATCATTTGAAGAATCATAAAAATTTTTTCTCAAGGATAAATTAATCGGAAATGGTTCTGGTTTGATTATATTTTTTTTGTCTTCTTCATCGATATCCATTTTATCTTCCTTAATACATTTTGTTGGTACAAAAGGTTTTAAACCTTGAGGTGTATCTAAAATAACTTGAAAATGACCGGTGAAACTTGGACCAATTAATGATGGCTTTGATCTGGGATCAATTTGATAATTAATTAACCCCCATTTTTCTAAAAATGCATGTATTTTTACAATAGATGCTACATCCATTGCTAGATTTCTTCTTACAGCAGTTATTGTTAAATATTCGTATGGTGCTAATCTATAAGTATTAATCATAAAATTTCTTGTATCTTGATATGATTTTGGTGATTTATAACGAGATGAATCATCAAAAAAATCTGGTAACGATCTTCTTTCAATTTCATGGATCTTAGCAAAATCGAACCATGTAGTGAATGATGGAACGACAACTGGATGTGTTTGTTTAGCTAAAAAACGAAATGCTCTGTTTTCTAGTTTTTTAGCTTCCTCTTCATAATCAATTACGGAAGATTCTTCTAGTGCAGGATGTTCTGAGGCTAAGTTTGTCATCTGATCCTTTTCAGGAATTTCTTTGTTTTCATCAGAGGTTTCTCTATTTTCCTCCATATCTTGATTTTCTGTTATGCTAATATTTTCGGAAACAGGCGTGTCAACATCTTTTTGAATTTCTTGCTCTTCATTGAGCTCTACTTCCTTTTTGTTTTCGGTACTCATTATTAAACTTTTCAGATATTTTGAATTAATTTATTTTTTTCCTAACAGTCTATTAAAAACTTTGCAATGACCTGTCTCTTTTCCTTCAAAAAACTTCACTGTTTGTTTCTTATTGTTTATTACTGTTCGATTTCGTTTTTGCCGTGAAAAAGACAAAAAAAAAAATTGAACAAATTTCAATTTTACCCGGAAAACAAATTTGTGTCACGTGAAAACACGAAAAATCGTGAAATTATAGAAATTTCAGTTTTACGTGTATCGATTACTCAAAGAATGGTTGAACAGATGTTTTTCATAAGATCTTTTATTTATATACTGCATATCTTGGGAATTGAAGAAGCAGAGAGTTCTAGACGATGAGCCGAAACAATGTCCTTCCGACAAGGTCTACCCGTAGCAAAAAGGCCAAGAAAGTTGTAAACTATAAGGAAAGAAAAGAAAATGATTTCACTCCAGATATTGTACCGTCTGATGATGAGAGTAACTTTCCTACAAATGCAAATCCTAATGACATTACTCCCGTATGGTTACAAGATGATGTAAATGAAAAATCGGATATAGAGTTGGATTCAGAGCTCGAAGAGGATGATAGGATAGACGGACAGATTAATAATTTAAATAATCAAAATGATAATAATAAATCTGATGAAGACGACGAATTGGATGAACAAGATTCCAGGACAGTTTCCCAGAAGTTAAAACAGTTAAATGAGTTTGTAAAGCAAAGTCAAGTTTATTCTAGTATCATTGCTGATACCCTTTTAAAACGTAGTAGTGAAGTTGTTGATGAAAACAAAGGTGATCGCATGGATAAAGAAACTATTGAAAAAAAATCCCAAGATGAAGATGTTGATGTCAAAGAACCACCTTCAAAAAAACAAAAGAAGAAGAAAACAACTATTTTGGATTTTTTTAAAAAGAAAGAGAAAAAAGAAGACAATATAGCCTCAAAACAGAATAACTCTGAAGGAACAGTAAATGATGAAAATAATACCCAAAAAGTGGAACAAGAGCACGGACAAGAAACTGAACAAGAACAACCTTCTTTATTAAGAAATTGTGTTTTGAAGCCTTATCAATTTGAAGGTTTAAATTGGTTAATAACATTGTATGAAAATGGACTGAATGGTATATTAGCTGACGATATGGGTTTAGGTAAAACAATTCAAAGTATTGCTCTTCTTGCATTTATATATGAAATGGATACTAGAGGTCCATTTTTAATTGCGGCTCCTTTAAGTACAGTTGACAATTGGATTAATGAATTTGACAAATTTGCACCAGATATCCCTGTACTCAAATACTATCATCAAGGTGGTATCAAAGAACGTGAAAAATTGCTTGAGAGTTTTTTTAAAAAAACTAAAGGTACTGGTGTCATTGTCACTTCATATGAAGTCATAATGAGAGATGCTGACTATATTATGTCAAAAATTTGGAAATTTTTAATTGTTGACGAGGGACATCGTTTGAAAAATGTTAATTCCAAATTAATTCGTGAATTAAAGCGTATAAACACATCAAATAGATTATTATTAACTGGTACACCATTGCAAAATAATTTAGCAGAATTATGGTCGCTATTGAATTTCATTATGCCTGAAATATTTTCCGATTTTGAGATTTTTAATAAATGGTTTGATTTCAAAGAGATGGATTTGCAAGGAAATTCACAAAAATTAAATAAAGTTATCAATGATGAACTAGAAAAAAATTTAATCACTAATCTTCATACCATATTAAAACCTTTTTTATTGAGAAGATTGAAAATTAACGTGTTAAAAGATATTTTACCACCAAAAAGAGAGTATATCATAAATTGTCCCATGACTCTTATTCAAAGAAAATTCTATACAAGGGCATTAGGAAGCCATTTGAGAGTAACAATCTTCAAGGAAATGGTTAAACAATTTTTCATAGTCAACCAAGAGTACTTTGGTCGTGTATCTAATAAATCAATAAGGGAGTTTATTGATTATAAGTTAAAGTCAGAAAAGGATGATTTAGAAGATGAAGAAAATTTACCGAAGGTAATTAAAAAGATGGATATTCTTTATCGTAAACACATTCATAATGAAATTTTAAATAAAAGATTACAAAATATGATGATGCAACTTCGTCAAATTGTTGATTCTACATTGTTATTTTCTTTCCCATATATATACCCCGAAGATTTAACGTTGGATGTACTGCTAGAAACTTCAGGTAAATTACAAGTTTTACAAAAACTAGTTATACCTTTGATTTCAAATGGTCATAAAGTGCTTATATTTTCACAATTTGTCTCTATGTTAGATCTCTTGGAAGATTGGTGTGAATTAAATTTTTTGAAATGTCTTAGAATTGATGGATCTGTTGATAACGAAACAAGAAAAGAAGGCATTCAGAAATTTAATGAAAAAGGAGACGATCATTTAATATATTTATTATCTACAAGAGCTGCCGGTTTAGGTATAAATTTGACCGCTGCTGATACTGTTGTTTTATTCGATAGTGACTGGAATCCCCAAGTCGATTTACAAGCAATGGATCGTTGTCATAGAATTGGGCAGGATAAACCTGTTATTATTTATAGATTGTGTTGTGATAATACTATTGAACATGTTATATTAACTAGAGCCTCAAATAAACGAAGATTAGAGAAATTAGTAATTCAAATGGGTAAATTTAATACATTGAAAAAATTAGCATTCAACGAAGGTTCATTTCTAAAACAAAGTGCTGGTATCAGTACAAAATCAACCAATAAAGAACTTGTTAAAGAATTATCTTTACTATTAACAAGTGGTGAATCAAGCATTGGTTTTAATACTGATTGCATTGATTATGACACTAAGTTGACGGAAGAAGAGATAAAAGAACTAACAGATAGATCAAAAAGTGCATACAAAACAAATCGAACTTTGAACTTACCTCATATAAGGTTATTTGAGACACAATCTGGGTTTTAAAAATTTGGTTCCTTTTGTTTTTAAGGTACTAAAACCTGTTAATACAGAAATAAACAAAAATTTATCTACTTATATAAAATATAAAATAATAAAGAAAAACATTCGTAACAATCATCAAAAGTCAAGCTTAATAATTAATATTTTTTTTTAAAAGATATTACCATGGAATACCGGTGTAATATTCTTTTTGATTGTACATCCAGATTAAGGAAGTACTAGCAACAACTAAAGGACCCATGAAACCTGAGTTAAAGCTACAAGTTCTGTAGATCAATAATTCAAGACCAAAATGAGATAAGGCAATAACGTAAGAAATCATTGTTAATTGAAAAATATGTGGTTCATTTAAGTAAAAAGCACCATATAATCTAATAACACAGGAAACAAAAGTCCATGTACCAAAAGTTCTAGCACTTAAAGGAGTAGTTTCTTTTGGTTTTCTAGCATAAACTTTACGGGTTAATTCTAAACCAGAAATGTATGTTTGAATTGAGTTAAAAACAGAGACGACAGAAATGAATAATAACCATTTTGGTAAATAGCCAGGTGGCATTGATTTTAAGGAAGTTTGAGTAAATTCAATAACGTCTTGGAAGGATAACATTTTTTCTGATATTGTCTTTTATGATCTGCTTATTTTGTTTTTATTAACAGGGAAAGTAATTTAATTATAGAATCTATCTGAAGATGACAACTATACAAGGAATTATTGTGTTCCTTTATATTTGAGATTTTTGTGTACGATTTAGCACTGTTTTACAACACTTTGTTGGTTGTACGTACGATTTGTATCGGTCACGAGGGCGATTCGTTTTCTCGTTTAATAAAAATTATGCAAGTAATTTGGAATTGGCGCAAGTAAAAAATACAATGTCAAGCTACCATTAGTTTAAAAGTACTTTATGCATTGTTTGTTTGTTTTTGGAATTTTTTCATTATAATAACTATATCAATCAATCTATTTCGTAATTAAGGCACTATTTTTTCATAGGTGATGCAAAATCTTCTAATCCAGGAAATTGAATTAGCCTATATTTTGCCAATAAATCTACGTCGTGAATCATTAGTAATGCGCTCTGTGTATAAATACGGCTTTTATCCAAAATAATTATATTATTTTCTTCTAAATTTGTTAAATTTATAATTTGAATTAATAAATTCCAATCAAGGTCTTCTAAAATTTCTATTAGACCTGCAATTACAGTTTTAATTATCATCAAATTTTTCTCTTTTGAACTAGCAGGATCAAATTGAAGTTCATTTATGAATTTTTTCGAGATCATTGTTTTTCTGTCTTGAAAAACTTTAATGTATGCTCTTCTAGATCGTTTTATAGTTTCATTATCTTCAAAAAAAATTTCGATAATAAAATGACATAAACTTTCCATGATGAGAAAAACTTGTTCAACGATTTTTAAAACTTCATTAATTTCTTTTTTTTCTTTATGATTTGACATTGTACCATTATCATTATTTGCGGTAATTAATCGTAGTTTTAAATTTATTATATTTGATGTGATCTTAAAGTGCATTGAAGTATAACTAGTAATATCAATGTCATTATGACATTTCAAATTCAACTGACTACTTTGAAAATTTTTGTAGTTCACCCATTGCAAAAGATCTTGTGGAACATTTGAGTGATAATCTTGAGAGATTATTTTTTTTATTGTATTAAATAACACTATTTTAATTATGAAATTGTTAATATATTTAGAATCATCAACTAAATCTAAATTATAACTTACAAATGAAATTATAAATGTATGAATACATTTATAAATTTGGTAAATGTTCTCAAAATACTCTTGGATTACATTAGGAATTGAATTCTTTTTGAAATTTAGTAATAAAAGTATAACCCAATATGGTGGTATGACAAATCTTGTCAAATTAGATTTATCAATATCTTTACAGCAGAGTCTCATTAGTTTTAATTCACTTATCTGACAATTCTTTATATTTAAAAAATTATTATGGATATTTAATTCCAAGACTTTTTGGAAGTTCATAATACTTTTTTTTTTGAAACATGGTATTAATTCGTTTGGAACAAAGTCTACAAATTTCAATAATCCATGTTTTGACATTTTATCCTGAGTTAAAAAATTACTTTGAAACCAAAGTCTTTGATTTCTGTATCTAATGATTGCCATACACTGATAAAAGATAGATTGTTAGTATTCAGAAGAAACAAAACACCGAAAGCAAGGCAAAAAATAATCATACTATCAACCAATCAATGTCTGTTGGAGAATCCATATTTGTTTTGGTTTTGTTTCTATCCAATTGTAAAATTTTAACTAAGGAACAGAAAAAATAGTGTGTCTTGTTTGTGACTAAAATTAACCGCCGAGAAAAATTGCTGGGGATAAAAAAATTGACGAGCAAGATACACAAAAATCAACAGTAAATTTCTATATAAAAAAATATTTATGTTTGAATTAAAATTGTTAACATTTAATACTATAATTTATTAAAGCTATTTATATCATTATCATTAAGTTGATCACATAAGTTTTGTATAAGTTGATTCAATATATGCGTTTCTTCAACATTTGGTGGAAAATTCATTTTCGAAGGTTGAAATTTTATTAGTTTTTTCAATTTTAAGAAAAATTTTTCATACTCATTGTTTTTTTCTTTCAATTCATTATTTTCAATGATTAAATTCTTGATACTTTTTTCAAGATTTAGTTGTTTGTTTTTCTCCCTCTCTCTAAATTTTGCAGTAGCTAACCTATTTCTTTCTAATTGATTCCTTTTCTTTTCTTCCTTTGTCAAAGCTATATCCTGCAAAAATTTGAATTTTACTTTTGGATTTTGTTTTGAAATATTTGTTGAATACATACCATCATGGTTTGCATTAAAAGTCTGGAGATAAAATTTATACTCAAGGTTGTTTAAGGACTTTAAATCCTTATCTTTTTTTGTAACTTTACCATGGGGTGTTTGATTTCTGGTCTCAGATAAAAAATTATCCTCTCTAATCCTTTGATCGAGTGAGATATCTTCCAAAAAAATATCTGGAAAAAAACTTACTAATGGAGATTGGTGCTTTATTTTTTTTTCTGGCAACAACTTTTTCAAATCGTTATCTTTACCCAAAACATTGAAGAAGTTTTCAGTAGTATCACTTCTATTTAAATGGTTAGCTTTTGTTGAAATCGTACTGTTTTCATTTTGTTTGCAAAAATAATTTTGGTGTAAATTTTGAGCTTCGTTATGATAATTTTCACTAGAATGATTCTCTATCATATCTCGTACAATGGCAAAATCACTTAACATGTCATCACTTAAACTTTTCAACATATTTTTATCATATTTCATTGTAAATTAATGATAATAATTAATATTTATTTAGAAAATTATGATTATAATTTAGTTACTGATTCCCAAAAGACTTTTCATCAAAATGTGCTATTTAAAGCATCATGTTCTTAAAATTCTTTCACTTGTTTAGTCAACAAAAGATTTTCGTTAAAACAAAAACAGTTGGTGAAACAGACAAAAGCTCGAGAAAGGGTGAAATTTTTGCGTTTAATAAAGCAAATGGACTTTAGTCCTTGTTTGCTTTGCTCTGTCTTGTTTAATTTTGTTCCTTGCATATAATAGCAACCATTAGGTATTTGCATAACAAACCCCGTACAAAACATTCTGCCATACTCAATGCGGGATTATTATGCGGCACATGACAATTTTCATGTGGCACAAAATTTCTGCTAATCTTGAATATGTCACTAAAAATGACGATAAAATCACATTTAGATACTTTTTATATACCCATATATATATTTTTGTGTAAACAAAAATTTTAAAAGTTTAAGGTTTGTATATTTGTGTCTTTTTTTCTTTTGATATTAGAAAAAAAACGATTTAATAACTTAATATGGGGATATCATAGTAAAAATTAAACGACAAATAATTACCATTTACAAATGAAAATCAAAAATACTTTCTTGGATGGATTCAATTTTAATTTATCAGATAATATAATTATTGAAAACCAAAGAGGTTTAACATTTTTAGGTTATCCATACTTTTCATCACATTTATTAATCCCTGGTATTGATCCACCACAATATCAAATAGTATATAAGAATTTTGAAAAAAATAATCATGAAAATTTAAAAAAAAAATTTTCAATTATTTTGAATAGTTTATCAAATAAATTTAATCCTTCATTTAAAAATTTGTATCCTATAGAATATAACGAAAAAAATAAAACAAATTATAACTGGTACGTCTTTATGGACTTTAAAGATACTGATGAACAAGGTTGGTGTTATAGTTGGTCATTTAATAATAAAAGGTGGAAATTCAAAGACGGTATTGTCAGAAGAAGAATTTGGATTAAATTATATAATTAACTAATTAACTATTGCAAAGTAAAAATATCATCTTAATTATAATTTCTCACTCTTTTTCTTTTTCCGGCTAAATACCAGAAGAACCAAATTTTGATGCCCATTCCTCATATTCTTTTAACCCTTCCTTTGAAACAGATGGTTTAATATAATTCAAACTATTTTTGAAATCATTTAAACCCATTGGTCTGATATTTTCTCTATCCATGGATAAAAGTTCATCACCTAATTCTCTTAATGGACCCATTGCAGCATCTTTTGCTAATGCAGTTATATCACTACCAGAATAACCTTCGGTTAATTCAATTAACTCTTTATAATCTTCATCTGTTAATGTATGTTTTTGATAAAATAAAAGTTTTTTAATTTGAATTAATCTTGTTTCACCTTCAGGTAATGGAATATATTGTCTCTTGACAAATCTTCTTCTAGCAGCTTCATCGATAGACCATGGTAAATTAGTTGCAGCTAATACTAGGACTCTATCATCAGATTGTTCATTATTTAATGTATTTTCTTTTTTATTTTCATTATTCTCATTATTCTCTTTATTTTCATTACCTGCAGCTGCGCTTGATAATGAAGACCATTGAATCAAAAATTCATTTTTAATTCTTCTACTACTTTCATTCTCATTTTCATTATTTCTACTACCTAAAATCGAATCTATTTCATCAACAAATATAATTGATGGTGACATCTTTTTAGCAACTGAAAATAAAGCTCTAACTAATTTTTCACTTTCACCTAAATATTTTGAAGTTAAACTTGATGCACTAATTGAGAAAAAAGTTGATTTTGATTCATATGCAACAGCTCTTGCAAGCATTGTCTTACCTGTACCAGGGGGGCCAAATAATAACATACCTGTAATTGGTTTTCTTAAACCTTTAAATAAATCTGGACGTAAAAATGGATAAACAACAGCTTCTTTTAAAGAATTCTTTGCTGTTGATAAACCGGCAATATCATCCCAAGTAACTTCATCACCTTGAACAACAATTTCTTGAAAAATTTGTTTTGCTGCAATTTTATCAATTCCTTGTATCGAATCAATTATTTGATTTTCTAAATTATCTTTTAAAGTCTTTTCGTCAATAATTTCCTTGTCAGATTCTTGAATATTTGAATTGGCTCTTGATGAGTTTTTACTTTCATTGGGTGTTGTATTTACTGAATCAATTCTCTTTTTGATAATTTTTGAAGAATTTGATGATGATGAAGTTAATGAATCTAAATGATTTTTTGAAATTGTTGTATTTTTATCAAGTGCTTTGGATGATGTTGAATTTAACGATTTTGAAACAGTTTTTTTAATAGGTTTTTTCTTTTGAGTTAAAAGGGAAGATGATGATGGTGTTGAAGATAATGAAGAAACTTTCAAATTTTTTGATTTTTTCATTATTTGAGGTTTAGTAGATCTTGTTGAAGAACTTGTTGAGGTTGTTTGTTTATTATTTGATTTAGTTCTCATATTCTGTGATTTCATGGCGACTCTTGTTCTTGATTGTATTTGTTCTAATGTATTATTACTATTATTATTTACATACACTCTTTTTGCTGCTTGTGATGCTAAGACAGGTTTTTCATCATTTATTTTAGTATTACTCATATTTTTTCTAATAATTTTCTTTGAAGCAGTTTTCGAAGTAGATGAATTTTTCAAGTTCAAATTCGATTGTAATGTTAAATTAGTCTTTGGTCTTAAAATTGGTTTTGTTTGTTTATTTTTTGAAGTCTTGGTAGTTAATAAAACAGGTGTTGATTTTGTTTGTTTTAATATAGGAAAATGTGTGTCGATTTTGTCAGTAGATATTGTCTTTGTAGAAAATTCCTTCATTGACGGAGTTTCTTTTAATTCATTAATTAAGTATGATGTATCTGGTATAGGCGGTACATCTGGTGTATTGTATTCAGATAAATATTGATTTAGTTTATCATTGTTAGTAATATTATTGTCATCAATATCAGTGGTAATATCATCACTATTACTATTACTATTAGTATCATTATGAATATTTAAATTTGAAAATAATTTATCAACTGATTCCTCTTTATTTTCATTTAATGCAGAATTTTTTTCATTTACATTAAGAACATTTTTTATCTCTCTGCCATTATCATTGTGTGTACCACTAGATGAATTATCAAATTCATCATAGTAATAAGATATATCAAAATCAAATTTATCATCAATTTCATTATCATTATCTTCATGGAGTAAAAAATTAGTATTAGGTTCATTAACTGGAATTTTATTATTAGAATCTAAATCAGATTCACTTGAGGTTAAATCAATAAAAATTTTATTTTCATTTTCATTTAAAGGTTCCTTTTTAATTGAAAATTTTTTATCAAGTGGTTTCGATGAGGAAAAATTAATTTTTCTACTATTTAATGAAGATGAATCAAAAGTATAATCGATTGAATTTCTAGAATTTTTACGTGAATGTTTATTTTTTGGATCTCTTAATGTCTTATTTAAAAACCCATAATTTAATTTATGATAAGAATTATTATTATTATTATTATTATTGTTATCTTTTATTTTTAAATTCTGTGTTGATGTATCATCATTCACCAACTTTTTAACATCTTCTAAATGGCTCAAGGCTTTATGATACAGCTCACGCACACCATTTTGTAAACTAACTTCATCGGTGGTATAAGATGTGGTATTTGGATATGAATGTTCTATGACATTAAGTTGAAATATGGCACTTGTTGTTAAAGCTTTCCAACCTTGTAAAGCCTTCGCATATTGATTTTGTTGTTCTAAACTTTTATAATATATAGATTCATTAGCAATTTTACTATATAATTCCGTTAGATCTGTTAAAGGTTGTTGAGGTTTTCTTCTAAGTTTAGAGAATTTTGTTAGTAAATTATGTGGTGAAATTGATTGATCCATCATAAAAAAAGATGCAAAAGAATATTTAATTAGTGAAAAAAGAATACAATGTATAAGAAAAAATTCTTTGAAAATGAATAAAGTATATTATTATTACTATTATTAATAATTAAAAGTGTTGTATGATAAATTATATGCTAGTATCTATTTGATCCGCAAAGTCCTTTGATGGTGTAGGTAAATAAAAAAAAGAAAAAAAATTTAAAAAAACAGAGTAAAATGAATGAAAATTAAACTATTAATATTATTATAATTATGTTATTAGATTTAGATGTTTATAATACCAAAGGATCTTTTAAAATTATATTTGATGTATTTTAAAATTTGAAAGTTCTTGTAAATAAAATTAAAAATAAACTACATTTTTTCTTAACGCAAAGTTTCCGCCATTCTTAAATGAGTTCGAAATAAGCATTGCTTTTTTCCTCAATGCGACAATAAATAATTTATTATAATTAATAATTAATTAAATAATTAAATATATACATATAGTAATAAGTTAAATCATATACAATTATAATGATGGTAGAATATGTTTTTTCTTCTTTTCTTGTTTTTCTTTTTCACCAAGAATTAATTCTTCAAAGACTCTTGCTTCTTCAGCTTCTTCGGGAGATCTTCTAGCTTTTGAAAATTTATCAGCAAAATATAGCATTGCTTTTGCTTTTGAAAGACGTATCTTTGACGAAACATCTTTATCATTTAGAATTTTATTACAAACTTCTTTTAATTTTCTTTCTAATTCAAATTTTGACATTGCCCACATGACACCAAGAGCTTTTCCAGCCATCATTGATTCAAATTTAGTACGTTCATATTGGTCCATTGCATCAGGATCTGTCTTATTCATTTCTTCCATTGCTTTTTGAGCATCTAACCCAGTTGAAATTAAATTATAAGCAGATTTCATTGTTCTTGCATTATCACGAGTACCTGTAACAATCTTTGAAAATCCAAAAGTTTTCTTTGAAATAATAAAATTATTTGCTTTTGTCTTATAAACTTTTGCAATTAAATATAATAATTCTAAACCAAAACTTTCTAATTTTAAATCTTCAATTTCTTGATCTAATTTTCTTTCAAATTCTGGTAAATTATTTGATTTTTTGGCTAAAAGATATTTATCAATTTTTTCATTTAATATTTCACTTAATTCATTAATTTGTTTAATCATATCATCACGTCTTTTCTTTTCTAATTCCATTAATTTTTCACGTTGTTCTTTTGTTAATTTATTTTTACCAATTGACGAATCATTTTTTGATGCATCGGTTTTATTAATCGCATTAGTTTCATTATTTGATGTTGCTGTTGTTGTTGTTTCTGTAGTTGTGGTAGTTTCATTATTTTCAAATTCTGAAGTTGCTTCATTTAATTCTTTAAATATTGAAAATTCCCCGATCCAATCTTTAAAACCATCACCACCAAATATAGCAGTAAAATATTCATTTGCATCTTCAAAACCTTGTTTTGGAACAGCATCATCTTTACCAAATTGATCATATTTTGATTTCAAACTTGGATCACTAAGAACTTGGTAAGCTTCACCGACAGCTTGAAATTTCTTTTCAGCATCAGGATCATTTGGATTCTTATCAGGGTGTGTTTGCATAGCACGTCTACGATAAGCTTTTTTAATTTCTGTTGGTGTTGCATCGGGTTTAATACCTAATATATCATAATATTCAGTGTCCTTAACCATATTGAATAGAATTGAGTTATTTGATTTGCTCTATGATTTAATATTTATCTTGTAACTAAATTTATATGTGTTTCTTTCATGTTAAACACTTCAACATTTTTTTTCTATATTAGGAGAAACCAAAAATAACAAAGAACGCGCGTGCAAAGCGATAAAACTCCCATTGAATGTGACAGAAAGCAAAACTGGTAATTGGGAGTTTATTTGTCTCAAATGGCAACGTTGATGAAATCGCACTTCCAGTATGAGTATTTGTATAGCGTAATGATTATTAGTACGGGATTGCTGGTTTCAGTGCTGCTTACCCCGCCGTTGTGCTTACTAAGAAACCACACCCCGTTCACCCGGCTGTTCCGTTTTCATTGAAAACAGTTTTTGTTTAATATCAAAAC
Source organism: Jamesozyma gamospora (assembly GCA_030462905.1). Taxonomy (NCBI): domain Eukaryota; kingdom Fungi; phylum Ascomycota; class Saccharomycetes; order Saccharomycetales; family Saccharomycetaceae; genus Jamesozyma; species Jamesozyma gamospora. Next base: position 38,595 of record JAMSGN010000157.1, read on the forward strand.
AATGAGTAATGATTAATTGTATGCATAAAACATACAATATCAATATAGCCAACTTTAAAGGAATAGTAAAGCATGGTCACAGCTCCGACAAGATTGCAAGTACTAGCTTTGTACAAACAATTTATCAAAAATTCAAAACAATTTAATGATTACAATTTTAGAGAATATTTCTTACGAAGATCAAAGGAAACATTTAAACAAAATAAAAATATTAACGACCCAGAAAAATTAGATACTCTTTATCAAAGAGCAAAAGTAGATCTAGCAGTACTTAAGAGACAAGCTGTTGTTTCGCAATTGTATACTTTTGATAAACTCGTAGTAGAACCTACTGATAAACACAAATAATTTCACTGCATTCACGACATTTTAATCTAATAATGTATACAATTTATATAATGTATTTATTCATATATATTATGACATTGCTTTAATAAAATATATTTTATATTCAAATTTGGAATCATATGATTTTCACTCGTGTTGTGTGATGTTTTTCTTAAATGCATTGAAAATCTCATCATTTTTGCCTGGAAAATTTTCAGGTTCCTAGGAAAAAGAAATGTATAAATAGAGATATATATATATATATAATTAATAAGCTATTTGCAATTGATCGAAAAGGTTTTATTTCCCATAGAATTATATACTGGGTGTTAATTATTTCATAATGAAAAGATCTGCAAGTAACGATTCAGTTGATAATAGTAAAAATAAACAATTATCTGTTGAAGAAGATAAAATTAAAAGTTTATTTAATTCAAAAGTTTGGGATCCAAATTTTCAAACAACTTTAAAAGATGAAATTAGTAATTCAGAACCTTATAATTGGGGTACAATAACTGAATTAGTTGATGATAATTTATTACGTGAAGTTCGTAAAGAAATTGAATCACAAATTCATTTCACTGAAAAAGAAACTGATATTTATAAAGTTAATCAAAGTGGTGATTTAGCAAATCTTTCTGGTTTAAATTGGGATGATCTTTCAAAATTACCAAATTTATTCAAATTAAGACAAATTCTTTATTCAAAACCATATAGAACTTTTATTTCAAAAGTTACTCAATGTGGTAAATTGTCTGCTAAAAAGATGGATATGAGTATTAATACTTATACAAAAGGTTGCCATTTATTAACTCATGATGACGTTATTGGTTCAAGAAGAGTTAGTTTTATTCTTTATTTACCTGATCCAAATAAAACTTGGAAACCACATTATGGTGGTGCTCTAAGATTATATCCAAGTATAACATCAAATATCCCATATTCTGATCATTGTGCAAAATTAATTCCACAATTTAATCAAATAGCTTTCTTTCAAGTTAAGCCAGGTTATTCATTCCATGATGTTGAAGAAGTTAAAGTTGATAAAAATAGATTATCAATTCAAGGTTGGTATCATATCCCACAAGAACATGAAGATGGTTATATACCAAATGAAGAAAAAAATTGGATTTCAAATAATAATTCAACTCTTTCACAATTAGAAAACAATTTATTACAAGAATATGAATTTCCAAAATTAACCAGAGATAAACTAATTACAGATTCAATTGATGAAGAAAAATTTTTATCTGATTTAATTAATGAAAAGGCAAATTTAAATGAAAATGATTTATTAGAATTATCAAAATTTATTTCATCTAATCATTTAACTAATGATGGTATTAAACTTTTAAAAGAAAAATTTTTAACTGATTCATCATTATTAATGAAAGATTTTTTAAATGAAAATTATTCAAATTTATTAAATAAACAAATCAAAACAATTGAATTAAATGAAAAATGTCCAATGACAGTTGACGAAGTTAAGAAACCATGGGAAACTGCAAAACCACCACATAAATGGCGTTATTTATATTTAAATGATGATTCTGAAAATGATGATTTAAATGGTAATTTATTTAAATTGAAAAAATTTTTCATGACAAATTCTTTCAAAAAATTTATTACTATTATAACATCATTAATTCCAATGACACAATCAATTGTTGTGAGAAGATTTAGACCAGGTAATGATTTTACTTTAGCAAACAAGACACAATTTAATGAAATTTTTGATAATCTTTTAAATTATGTTCTTGAAGCAACTTTATGTTTAACACCATATGATAAGACATGGAATTCTGAAGATTTTGGTGGTTATGAAATTTATATGAATAATGATGATAAAGATGAAAATGATGAAAATAATAATTATAATATTGAAGAAGATCAAGCTGTTTATAGAAATGATGATAATGGTGAATCAATTTTAGTTAATAGACCAGCAAATTGGAATACTTTTAGTATTGTTTTAAGAGATGAAAATGTCTTGGAATTTGTTAAATATGTTAGTTGGAATGCAAAAGGTAGCAGATGGGATATTAAAATGGAATGGGATGTTAAAGAAGCTGATAATGAAGAAAAAGATAAGAAATAAATTTAAAAGAATTATTCATTACTTAGTATGGAAAGAAATATTTTTTTTTAATTGATAGATATATATATATATGTATAATTATGTGAAAGTTTTTCATGTATGGAAAAAAAAAAAAAAAAATAAGTGAGTATTGATTTTGAATATTTTGAATGATATTTACAGAATTTATAATTGAAAAACAAACAAAAAATTTGTTTAATTATGAGTCTTTGATAATAATCCGATAGCTTGAGCTCTTCTAATTGCTTTAGCTAATCTACGTTGGTTTTTTGCATTTAATCCAGTTACATCACTATGTAAAATTTTACCAGTTGAACTCATATATTGAGACAAAATTTCTGGTGATGTATAAAGATCTAATGGATTGATATTTTTACCTAATACCTTAAATTTTGATTTATATTTACGATCTAAATTAATCTTTGCCATTGAAAAATCAAATGGATCATAAATTGTTGAATATTCAAAATCTCTAATCAGTTTTGGTTCTAAGGTTTTAATTGTTTGTGTATTATTTTTATTTTCATTTTTAATATCTTTAGTTAATGAATTAATTGAATCACCAATTTTTGTTGAAGAATTTGGTGGAAATCGAAAATTATTTAATTCCAATTTAAAAGTATTTGATAAATACCTTACATTATTAAGTAAATTAATTTTATTATATCTAAGTAACATATTTATTTATATGAAAACGATTTTTAATTTCGTATTTTTCTTGTTTGCGTTTAACTTCTTCTGTTTTGTATGCGTTTCTCTCTCTTTTATGGTCTTCAATAATTCAATAAAAAGAAGCCTTTTCTGAATATAAAAAATGAAGGAAAAAAAAAAATATATATATAAAACTAGATCCGGGTAACACAATTGGCTTCAAATATAAAGTAATTAGAAGTAATAAAATATGTATTATAAATAATTTAAATGTATCTATATATTTTTGGTCACATTAATTATTTTATTATTCATTATATATTTACTAGAAATTTTAATTAAGGAAAAAAAATCTATTTAAATGAAGGGGATTAGAAATAGGAGAAAAAAAATAATCTATAATTCTAATCTCTTGATTTGTTCAACACGATCATTAACAATATAATCAAATGAAACAACACTTGGCCTACTACTAATAGTACCATCGCTATTAACAACGTTGACCATTTTAAAAGGTGTCTTTTCATCCAATAATTTATCATGAATTGATTGCAGAGCTTTAATTGAATCGTCTTCTTCAATAACACATGATATATTAATTTCATTTGCACCTTGAGATATCATTTCAATATTAATATGTTGTTCAGCTAATGTAGTAAACATTGTACCAGCAATACCTATGAATTGTTTCATTTGTTTACCAACTAAAGAAACGATACACATATTTTTAATAATATCAACTGTACCTAAATTTTTTAATTCTTGAACAGCTTTCTTTAATGAAACAGTTGAATCTGTATCTGGAATTGGTAAAGCCATTGAGACGTGGACTTCAGAAGTTGAAATTAAATCGACAACTAATTTAAATTTATCTAAGATTGTAAAAATTTGTGCAAGGAAACCATGAGATAAAGTCTTTTTATTTGAATGAATATTAACAACAACAATATCATTTTTTGTTGTAATAGCAGTAGCACCTCTTTTTTGTTTTTCAAAAAATGATGATGATAAAGCTTCAGGTGGATGTGGTGGTGTCATTTCACCCTTTTTGGCAACATTATCAGGATAAATAATTGTACCATCACCTCTTGGGTTTTGAACATTTTTAATTCTAATAGGAATTTGAGCTTTAATAACTTGTTCCATTGTGAAAGGATGAATAACTTCAGAACCATAATAAGTCAATTCAGAAGCTTCTTCAGGTGTAACAGAAGCTAAAAGACGAGCTTGAGGAACTTTTCTTGGATCGGCTGTAAAGATACCATCAACTTCTTTCCAAACTTGTAATTCATCAGCATTTAAAGCTACAGCGATTAAAGCAGCACATAAATCGGTATAACCACGACCAACACCATTTAATAGACCTTTTGGTACTAACCCGAAAAACCCAGTGAAAACAGGAACAATTCTTTCAGCATCTTTTTGATTATTATTTAATACAAATGGTTTTAGCTTTTCTTTTAAAGCGTTGACTAAGAAAGTATAAAAATTACTATCTAAAGTTGACACGTTATAATCAGAAGGTATAATATGAGTTAAATCAACATATTTTGCTTTAATACCATGATCATTACATAGAGCTGTCATAAATAAACAACTTAATTTTTCACCAACTGACATGACTAAATCTATAGTACGAGTACTAACTTCACCTAAAATTTTTGAAGCATCCAAGTATTTTTTAACTAAATCTAATTCTCTACTTGAGTCATCGATTAATTTAGTTTGTAATACAGGATTTTGAATGAAAACTTCGGCGTTATTAATATGATCTTGTTTAATAATTTCAATAATATCATTGAATTCTAATTCATGAGAAGCTAAATCGCAACACTTTAATAATCTTGAAGTTGTACCTTCAGCTTTTGTATAAGAAGAACGAGCAGAACAAACAACAGCTACGTTATTTTTAATATTATCAAAATAAAAATTAATAATTTCATCAACGATTTGTGTTGGAAATTTACCAACTGATGTACCACCGAATTTTTGAACGACCCAATTTGATTTATCTAACATATTTATTCGAATATAATGTGAAAAGACGATTACCGAGTTCCAAATAAAAAGCAAAAATAGAAAAAAAAAAGTTTAAATGTTTTGTTCGTTATTGAGCGGTTTTATATATAGCAGCAAAGTATACACCTTTGTCGTTAATTGCAGACTAAATAGGCTCTATGTCAAGAATGAGTAATACTTTGTGCACCAATCGAATCCTTTAGAACGTTGTGCATCTCATCGCTCGAGAAGCAACGAAAAATTGAATTTTTTCTTTTTTTCCACTGAGTCATGATGGCCGGGTACCCGTGCGTTGTTTTTGCGCGTGACTTGCGGCGTATGGAGTGATACACAAATGATACAATATATAAAGTGTAGATAGTTGGGGGTGACGTTTTTAATGTAAGTTAAACGACGGTTACTTTGTAGAGATATTTTCAATGAGTCCAGATCTGCTCTACTCTTGTAGTAATATGTACAGTTGTTTGACAAAAAATGGAAAGACAGTAACTAATTAATAATTCATTTATATATATATATATTTATAAACTATAGCATCTCAATTAACCCGTAGTTGGTAATCCAATGTATGCTTTGAAAGAATCATAAATTAACCATTGAAAACTTGTTAATGTACCAATCATAAAGATTCTAACTGGTAATCCATTCCACAACCCTACAAATCCAATTCTACTATAAATTTGTTTACAAGAATGCATCATAGATTCACCAATTTTTCTTTCATTATTAATCTTTGAAACCATAACATCTGCTGGATGTGATATTGCTGCACATAATATACCTGCGAGATAACCACCAACAAAACTAACACCAATTTGTTGTAACGATGACATTTCATTTTTTTTGTTTGGTAATTTTGAGTAAATATATTCGACAATTCTTTCAAATGATGTGAATTTGCACATTGTGTATGGAATTTGTCTAAACCATAATGGTGTTATTCCTTTATATAATGATGCAAAACCTTCGGTATTAATTGTCTTCTTTAAACCTTCAAATACATTATTACAATATGGCGGTGATGTCGTCTGTTGTCTAACTTTAATTGCTTCAAATGGACATAACATTATATCAGCTAAAAATTCTGCTGTTGCAGAGGCCATTAAATAAATTGATGTACGATTTTGATGAAATTTTTCAATATTATCACCACAAAATTTTTCTGTATAAAATCTTTTAAAAAATTCATAACCACCATATTTACCTGCACCTTGTAATGAATAACCAATAAATGTTGCACCAACACCAGTAAATAATTTTTTAAAACCTTCTTTATTCAAAATTGTCTTAATACCATTAAAATTACTTGTGTATAATTTTGAATTAACTTGTAATCTACATTTAATTAAATCTAATGGTGTAACTAAAGAATGTGTTGGTCCGCAAGCAACTATACCACCCAAGGTACATGCGGCATAAAATTCTTTTGTATATAATTTAATGCCTTGATTTTTCTCAGACATGATTATAATTGAAATTTCTTTATTTTATTATCTGGTTATTTATTAACCGTTATAAAATTTCGTAAATACATAATTTTTGTAACATGAAAACAAGATATATGTCAAACAAAACAATTATTTATATATATATAAAATAATTTATTTAAAAACCGAAACATTTCTTAATTAACCTTGATTTTTGTTTACATTTATCAAAATAACCTTTTTTTTTATCCCTATTCATTGATAGATTTAAATAATTTTGCATTTTTATATCTCGGATTATTCAAGGAGTTCGGCTAGTATTTTTCACGTCCATAAAGTCTTAAAAAAAAGTATACGTAAAAATATTAATACAAAAACTTTATTGTATTTCTTTTGCCTGTCACATAAATGTTCTTTTCTTTTTGTTTTCACTTTAAATTTGGAACTAAATTTGTATATTTTTTAATTACTTTACAATGAATATGATAATAAAATAAAGTCATAAAGAATAAAAAAATGAAAAATAAATCAATATCTTCCATGGTTGTTTGTTGTTTTTTTTGTTATTATAATTAATCTGTTTTTCTTTTCTCTCAAATATTTATATATATATTTATTTCTTTATTTACATATATAAATTATAGAATATTATCGTTTTATAAAAGCAACAGAAAAAAAGAATAACTAATTAATGACACAAAAGAAAAGAAAAAAACACAACTTTTCAATTATGTTTTCTTTTTCTATATACCAAAAGGATTTGTAAAACCATGAAGTATGACATCTAGTTTATAATTTTTACCATCATTATTATCCCAATATTCAAGTCTTTCGTTATTATTTGTTGTTATATAATGTATAACAAATTCTAATTTACCAACCGATTTAATATTGCATGTATCATCAATTAAAAAATGAAAAACATCCATATTCATTCCAGGTAAAATACTTTCACAATTACTTAAATAAATGCTTTCAACTTCGTTAATTGTTTTCCATTTATTCCATGTATATCTAATTATAACTCTTTTATCATAAAAAACATTCTTAACAATAACTTTACCAATAATATATTTTTTAATTTCAAAATCATTTAAATTATTGTTATTAATTAAATTACTATTATTAATAAGTTTATTTTGTAAATGTAAAGTTAATTCTTGTAAAAAACACATTTTATTTCTTGATAAATTAATGAAAACATTTAACTTCAAACTTTTTGGATTCTTATTACTTAAAATTGGAAAATTTTTGCTATATAAACCAACGACTTTACTTTCTTTAAATTTATGTAATCTTGGTCCAATATTAATATTATTACTGTTATTATTTTTATCATTTAATTTGAAAACTTCTTTTGGATTTTTGATTATATTATGTTGAATTTTTGTTGGTTGTTCAGTTTTTTTAAATTTATTCTCATTAATTAAATTTTGAAATTTTCTACTTTTCCTTAATAAAGGTTTGTTATTATTATTATTTTTTTTATTATTTAATTTTGAATTTGATAATAAATTTAATGGTAAGTTATTATTTAATTGAATTTTTGATAAACCTAAGGATAATAAATTATCTTCACTCAATAAATCATTTTCTTCAATTGAATTGACAGGTTTATGAATAAAATTTAACATATCTTTAAATTCATTTCTTTCATTAACATTGATTGGACTTTCATCCGTTAGAAAATATTTTGTTGGTGTATTTTTATCAAAATGAACACTTTTACTTCTTGTAAATACAATTTGATCTTTATTATCATTATTATTACTTGTGTTATTATGTGGTAATGGTGTTGATGGTAAAGATTTTGATCTACGTTTTAAAGAACTTTTAACTAATTCACCAGATTTTTTATATATTGGTTGTGGAAATTGCAATAAACTTTCATTTGACGAATTATAAAAAGCGTAATTAATTGATTGTAAATTTTTTTCATTGATTGTTGATTTTGGTGATATTGGTGGTAAATCAATTTTATAAATATTTTTATTTAAATCAGTATTTCTTTGTAATTCATCATCAGGGAAATTCTCTTTATTTAATTGAGAAACTCTTCTTGGTTTATTTAAAAAATTTAGAGAAGAGATACCTGTTGAATTTTTGAATGAATAATTATGTTGACGATTAAATGGTTCGTTAATATTGTTATTTTCATCATTATTATTATTGTTACTATTATTCATAAAATGTTCGAATTGATAATTTGGCGATGTTGGAGGGATAATAACATGCGGCAGTTCATTAAATTTATTATCTAAATGATTATGATCATTAATATTATTCGATTCTTGTGTAGGTTTAGTTTCAGCCTTTATATACATGATTGTTATTTATTATGAAATCCTTTTTTAAAAAAATACTGGGGGGGGAATGTAGAAGGCTATCTTTATGTAATAAATATCTTTAACTGATAAAATTGAAAATTATAATTAAAAATGACTTGAGAACAAAAAACAGAGAATTTAATGCAAATGGATAGTATTAAATTTTTATTATTTTATGGTGATTGTAAGTATAAACTGTTCAGCTAAAGAGCCTCAAAAGATTTTGCTATGACTTGTAATGAAAATTATATTACAGCACTGAATGGTATCAAGCAATTGCGGAGATTGCTTATGATACTATGTGAAAGTATGAATATATATATTTGTAATGTACATATTTAATTGTGTGTGTGTATAAGTATTTTCCTTGTATTTACCGTTAGCTATTTTTTCCTGAGAACTGCTAGTTTTTAAGGGGCCTGCAAAACAGGCGCATCTTTTATTCTATTCTTACAAAAAGAAAATGTAAAGCTTTCACACGGCATAAAACAGATGAGCAAGTTTCTGCTCACCGCGTACTGAATCGCAGCTGCACGTGTAATTAGTAACGTTTATGGTCTAATTGCGAGGACTCGTTTGGGTTTGCAAGGGATGCGTTCATGGGTGAGTTTGTACTCATCAGCTGCTGCTGGCGCTTAAAAGCAAACTCCGTCGGGGAACAAACCCCGTGGTCTGCCACTGAAACCCCTGCAGGACGAAGAAGGATAAACGTCAAGCAGAATACAATCAGGCATCCGCGGATCGTTTCAAAGTTACTACCCCACGCATTTAAAGAACAAAATGCGAAAGCAAAATTCCTTCACAAAATTACAAAGAAATTTGTCATTCTTTTCACTTGCATCTTAAGGGCTTCTATGCTCTTTCTTGTCTCACTTCACGCACAGTAAATGGTTGTACCGACTATAATAATAGGCGTATATTCAACACCAATATGGTATGTTAAGACTTGTTTTAATGCTTTTTCAACCAAAATATAAATGTAAACTTGCTCAAAGATGGTTTTTTTCTCGAACATGAAAAAACTGAGTACTTCCGTAAGAGATGATAGAATTTTCAAGTACATGTACCTTTTTCTTGGTTACTTTTGATCATTTACTATTCTATTCTCCCTTCATGATGATAATTTTTATAATATTTTTTTACACTTTTTTACTTTAATTCAATAACAACAAACGAAAAAGTGTAAATGAAAGTATATGATTCATTAACACACAATCATACATGAATGAACTTGGTTTGTATAAGCATTAATATATTACGTAATTTATTTGACAAAAATAAGTGCAAGGTTAATGCAAGTTTAAAATAGTACACAGAAATGATTCACAGATTTAATATTCTAATTAATGTACTGATACTCAAATTATTCATTTCTGCAGGGATCTTTGAAAAAAGGAGTATATTATTCATTCCACAAGAAAACTTTACGAGCTTATATTATACTCTTACACGTTGAAGCAGATTTAAATTAAATAAGAGGTTGTTTATGAAAGCCTCAAAGATACTTTGAAAGAAATCATCAGAAAATTTTGTAATCATTCGTGAAAAAAAATCTTGCTTGGAAATATGTGCCTAATTGTATTGACTCACATAAAATTGATGACTGATAATGAACTTATTGTTATCAAAGCAATTATATTCAATAACAGTTAGTTGATTATTGAATGAAAAACTGTTAGTATCATTAAATATTAAATGATCACATATAGAAACAAAAAACTATGTATTCAAATGTCTATTGAAATGTGCAAATTGAAAATGCAATGACATAGTGGAAAAGAGTGTATATTTTATTGTGTAACATTATCAATAAACGTTTTATGCATGAGGTGATTCTTTGAATAATTTACTATTTTTAATAAACTTCTTCTTCAATCAAGGAACTTGTATTTTTCATTCTCAAAAACAAGTTACTGACTATTTACCAAAGCAATATCTGGCTAATAATTTTAGGCTACTATAATTATTATACACTTAGTAAACATCGTAACATTAAAATATTTTAGTCAGTTTAATGGTATATAAAGAAAAACCAGAAACTTTTTTTTACAAAAAAAAAAAAATGCAAAAAGAACTGACACAGTTACATAAATCATTCTGAACAATATGAACAAAAACGTATCCATTTGGTTTTTCCGCCAATTGTTCCAACAAGCACACAAAATCATTGATATAGTAATCTAAATTGGTTGATTCAACAATTGTCCTGATTTGACCTTCATAATTAAAACGTAATTTAAAGTCTAGTGGTGTTTGTTTATTGGTCACCACTGCTTTAAACTTATACCGACAATCCCAGTTCCTGTTTTAACCCAGATATATTCTAAACATTTCTGAACATCCTCATCAAACTATTAAAGTAAATTGGACTTGGATTGGATGGAAATATTTGTATTATTTTGGATGAAGTGGCCATACTCCCTACCTACAAAATTTCGTAATATAATCTTGCGAGTGTCTTAGAACCAGACGAATAACCTTTATGTCTAAAGTTATTTTATATTACTTATTTGAATTCTTACTTCTTTTTCTTATATAATAATTATAAAGATTGAAGACATATTTCAATTTCATGAAATCTGTCATCCTTTATATACGTTTGATTTCCATTCCATGGTTTCAACATTTGTTTCAATAGAATGTTCTAGATATTTATTAATCAAATGTTACTATGTTCAATCGGAATTATTGGAAGTTAATTGATGGAATATTCTATAACATTTTTGAGGTCCTAAAAAACTGACTACAACACAAAAATTTAATTTGCAAAACACTATTTGAACACTAATATTTTGACTAAATTAAGAATCTTATTTTGATTGTTATTTCCTTAGATTATATATTTTATTCGTTGTTCTATTATTCTATTAAGTAACTGTATGTAATCCTCAACTTCTTTGGAATTCGTCTCCTTTTTATATCTT
>JAMSGN010000158.1:0-50104 GCA_030462905.1 Jamesozyma gamospora
CATTACATCCTAATAATGAAGTAAAACACCATATGAAAATTTTACTGGAACATTTGTGGTATTCTAGGAAGAAACAATTGATATGGTTCAAGACAAACTCAGAAGTAGAACAACTTATGCTTACAGCTGTTACGGATGCTTCATTTGCAAATCAACCAAGGTACAGATCCCAAGTTGGTCAACTTTATATGGTTAACAATTATGTTATTGCTGGTAAATCGTCCAAATCGACTTTAACATGCACATCTTCAACCGAATCTGAATTATACTCAATTAGTGAATCAGTTCCAATGTTGAGTGGCATGAAGTCATCAGTCGAAGCTATACAGCACAAATAAATAAAGGTTTCGATTTTAACTGACAGTGAGACTTCAATGAGTATCATAGAAGGTAATAATGAAAAGAAATTAAGGAACAGACTTTTTGGCACTGGAGCATATCGTTTGAGAGACGAATTGAACCACTTCAATCTGAGCGTTCAATTTGTTCGTTCAGAGAACAATATAGTAGATGTATTAACCAAATCATTAAATATAAAGAAGTTCAATTATCTGAAAAAAGAATGAATTATGTAAAGCACTCAATTGTTAGGTGATATGACAAGGTCCTAGCTCCTAAATGAAGAAATAATTGGGCATAAGGATAATAATATCCTATTGGGTTTGAGCCATCTTGGTCATAGCACGTATAGATAATTTGGTCTAATAATCCTCTATACGTGCTATGACCAAGATGGCTCAAACCCAATGTATCCCATAAAACTGCAGATTTTATATAATCGTTTACAGATTTGGTAATTAAATATATTGTTTATTATAACAATATCTTCTTTTTTTGTTACATATAAAAAAAATATAAACAAAATGTAAATATAAAAAAATAGGGAGGAATAAAAATTGAGAATTGTATTCAAGAGAACCTTAATTTCTTCTTCTATTTATGTTTTTGTTTTACAGATGTTTTACAGAATTAATTGACTAATAACGGATTCATAAATTATAATTCTGTCATTCAATTGTTACCAAACTGGATTTTATTTACTGTTCCAAATATCACTTACCCATTAAAGTAATTGTTTGTATCGGAAAAAATGCTAATAAATATATTTTAGATAAGCTGCTCCTGTTCTTTACTTTATGAAAATTTATTTGCAGTAAATGTTTCTTACATAATTGTCAATTTATTTTGCTTCCTTGAATTACATAATGCTTAAGTTCCTCCATTACATTATAAAGTAACTATACACATTCCTTAACTTTTTTGGAATTCGTGTCTTTTTTATATGTTTTAAAATCACAATTGTTCATTTTTGATCTTTCCGTTTAATTGCTTATTTTCTGTATTGATAATTTTAAGCTTACCAAATTCTCCTCTTCTCTTTCCCTTTCTATAATCTTTTCCTCGTCTTCTTGTTATCTTACTAATTATACCACTGTTATTTTATATTTTTCCTTCCTTTTTTTTAGTATTAGCCATCTATTTTATATATACTTACTTACAAACCATTTATAGATTATTTCTCTATTAGTTATAGAGATTTATAGGTTCAAAATAATGTTTGGATTTTAATTGTTATAAATGACTTTTTCAACATCAAAAACAGAAATAGTAGCCATCTTAGTATAGTGGTGAGTACACATCGTTGTGGCCGATGAAACCCTGGTTCGATTCTAGGAGATGGCATTTCTTTTTACATTCTTAGAACCGCCCGATTTTGTATTAATTATATTTGCTTCGAGACAGACAATGGTTTTGTTTTGTTTTATGTAATATCTTTTTTTATTTATGAAGATTATTTGAAAATTATATGATGATAAAAATATAGATATGTAATACAGTATTCACACGATTATAAGTGATTGAAATAATAGAATTTTTCAAGGCGAGAAAAATAAAGACAGGCGCATTATAACTTTTAAAGCTTTGGAATTTTTAAACTTTTTGAAATCAAACAACAACCATGAATAAAAAATACTAAAACTAGAGGATGAAATTCAAAAAATTTACCACTTCTAAATATACCCAATGGTATATTATTAATGATCAAGTCTTTTTGAACTAGATAAGCCATTCCAAAAACCATCCATAAACTTGTAGGTATTGGTAGACCTTCAAAATATTTTGATTTTCCTTTAATATCTTTTGGAATTTGATTGACCGTGACGTTAAATCTTGCAAGTCTTGTTAAACCACATAATACAAAAAAAGAAAGTACAAAAACATCCAAAGTAGTTTGGAAACCAATTGCAAATGCAATAGCGGCTGGTGCAACCCCAAAAGAAACCAAATCAGCTAGTGAATCCAGTTCTTGTCCCATAAGGGATGATCTATTCCTCAACCTTGCCACTCTGCCGTCTAGAAAATCAAAACACATACCTAGAAAAATGAAAAAATGAGCACGTTGAACATAATGTGATTTACCAGTCAAAGTGAAACGCAAACAACTAACAATCGAGTAGTAACCTGAAAACCCATTTAGTAATGTAACATAGTCAGCTAAGTGTAAATTTCTTATCATGCTAAAGTGATATTTATCACTTGTAAAACTTTTAATATCAGAATCATTTGGTGGTGCTAATGGTGTAGTGTCAATTAGTAAAATGCTTGATGGCCTACGACTTAGTTTATTTTGTTCCTCAGTAACTTCGGGATACTCATCTTCACGATATACATTTTCCTCAGGGAGAGGCATAGTAGAAACATTTGATTTTGTTGCGGTGATCATAATTGTTTTTTTTTGGTTTTTTTGGTTTTTTTTACAATAATTCTAATGGAATGCTAAAGAGACAAGTTATAAAGATCGTAACGAAAATGTAAAGAATTGGTTGGAAAGTCCAAGCTTATATAGTTGAAGTGTATAGTTTTATTAACTCCGCTATAGTATTCTTGTTTTGGCTTTCCAACTGATCTGTTTCAGCATATGGCTTCCACAAGCTCCCATGTGAAAAACAAAAAAATACTTTGCGGAGACGCAAAAAATACAAGCTGGCATGTGATACTAAAACTCGAACAACGGAGATAATTTCGACATGTCGTTGATTTTATTCTAAATTCATTTCTATAAGACGATTTTCATATATAAAATATATATCCTACAAATTATATAAAAATATAATCCGTTTTTTTTTTTATCAAATTTAATAATTATTTTAACTTAAATAATCCTCCGTCCATTCTTCAAAACTCATTACTGCAATGGAGCATATAAAATCTGAGTGACATATTTTTGTTTATATCTGACTATCGATGCAACACATAGCGTATTATGCTTGATGCTGCTAGTAGCTAAATGGTTCAAAATTACATGGTTGGGAATTGGTAAAGCGCCAGATGTGTTTTCGTTATTCTGACCCTGTGAGTTTGAATAACCATTAAGAATGACGTTCTCTAAATGAGGTGGGAGTTGTGGCGGAGTTAACCATGCCATGTTTTGGTGATTATTTTGTTGTTGATCCAACGTTAAATAGTATTGTTCCATAACCGTCGGATCCGTAAATACCGCTGGGATGTCTTGAGTATATTGTAAATTCGGTGCTAATAAAGCTTCTTCACGAAAACGGGAAAACCCATTACCCATATCATCGGGCTCTCTTTCAATCTCAAGAGCAATTCTTGAACGAGCACTCATAGGCTCTTTTCTCGATATGCCATTGTCATATGACTTAACTTCATTCACTTGTTGTTTATATAATTGCTGTTGATTTTGTTGATTTTGAAATTCACCTTCTTGGTGTTGCTCTTGGCGATGTTGCTTACCATTATCTAAATTCTTGTTGTCTTGAGGTATAATATCATGTTGTGTAACTGGGGGTGAAGGTGCGACAACCTCTAAATAATTGACAAAATTACCCATTTGATCAGTCGCTGTGGGTAGATAATCACTAAATCTCAATTCATTGTCCACAATAAATCTAAACCTATGCGTACCCGGTGGTAATTGCAGTTTAACATGCATTAATCCAGGCTGTCCAGGAACTGGTACCAACCCAATCATTTTTCTCCATCCAGTAAATGAACCAGTAACGTAAACTTTTTCACCACCCTGTTGCCAAGTTATGTCTACGGGAACCATGGCATAATTTGGATCAACACTACTATTACTATTACTGCTATTGGCACTATTTTGCTGTTGTTGCTGTTGCTGTTGATTATAAGAGTCATTCAAACTACTGTTATTAATATTTGGATTACTTCCAAATCCATTGCTACTGGAAGTACTTTTTTCATCATCGTCATCTGAATCAGACGCATTTAACGTACTGTTTTCTTCATGATTTGAATAAGGAGGAATTTCATCATCTTCATCAAATATTAGAGTCGATCTGGACCTTTGTCTTCCTGTAAATCTTTGCGGCTGAAGTTCCTCTGGACTATCTACATTCATTTGTGAAAAACTATGAAGTAAACTTGGATCTCCATTATTGTCATGTGTGTCATTAATATCTAACATTGAAGCATCCTTGTTTTCTACGTCAATAGTTTTGTTATCCATGATATACAATTATATCTCTTTGACCTTTGTATTATCGTATTTTAATTATTGAATCTATAAAAAAAAATCACTTTACAGGTTTGTTTTAATTAAATAAATTAAACCTATCAAACAATAATAACAAAATATGTAGGTTTTCTGTCAAAATTTAAATAATGAACTTTAAAAACAGACTATCTCTTTTCGCAATTTCAGAATTCTATGTGAATAATAAAAGAAGAAAAGATTATTTACACAAATATAATAATTTTAAAACCCTGTGTATTATATCGTCTCAAAATGAATTTGACTTTTTCTAGTTCAGTTTCCTGGAAACTTTTCCTTTTTGTTGTCTTTATTTCTCAATTTTCCGGGAGGTTTTACAGCTCTGCCGCTTACAACTGCATGGAAAACTTATGTAACTAAAACCATTTACCCAGCCGCCAAAATCGTTATGGACGGACATAACAGAAACGGTCAGAAGTTTCTCAAATATATAATAAGGACATGATGCATTAAAAACGTTTATCTTTTATATACTCTATAACAATGTATATATTTATGTTGAAAATTTGAACATATAAGCTGCAATTTCATATATGTGAATTTTCAGCTGATTTAACATGAGAGTTGAATACGTCAATTTTTTTGATAATATTACTGATTGGAGGTAACTTAATATTACTACAAGCACTATTCTCACTATCGTCTAATCTGGTTTCAAAGTAATCTTCTTCTTCGTCCATAGATAGTTGAAATTTAGCATGTGTTTTAGATCTACCTAAAATTGGAACCATAACATTGGGACTGTTTCTGTTTGACATTGAATCAATGTAGGTTGAGTTCAAATCCGGTAAGCTATTCTTACTGTGGTTTCTTGTTAAATTAACTAAAGAAGAAATAGATGCAATACTACTACAAGCAGAAAGTGGTCTAGATTGAGAATGTAAACCGGTGGCCAATGTAGGCGAAGAACCTCCACCATTATCAAATAGATCTTTTTTGTAGTTATGAGATGGGTCCTGAATTGGTGTCATTGCTTTCAAGCCGCTTAATGCTGTAATCAACTTTTTAGAAAACTTTTTTTGCTGTTGTTGCTTTTGATTGCTAATATTGTTCGTGCTTATATCTCTTTCCATGCTGCTATCTACTGTTGTATTACTTGTAGTTCTAGAAATTCTTGAAAGCATAGACGAATCACTTAGTGCCAATGAACTAATGGATTTGTTAGTCTGTGACATGTATCCATTTTGAGACATATTGGAAATTGGTATAAAACTATTGCTATTGGTCTTGTTGATGTATGGAAGGTTTAAGCAGTTTAAAGATGTAGTAGATGCATGGTTTGTATTAAAGGAATTTAAAGACGACATAGAAGGGTTCCCATTACTCGAAATTAAAGAGGGTTGTCTTATATCATTAGATTGACCATTATCATTTACATTTACTTTAACATGAGTAATTGGTTGTAAAGATTTCAGTGTGTATAAATTAGTAGAAGACGTTATATTTGATTGTTTTCGTATTATTGGAATTGTCTGTATGTCTTTATTTACACAATGTACAGAAGGTGACATTACTTCTGTGTCGACAGGCTTAGCTGATATATTATTACTTATTGTATTTATTTGCGTGGATGATGAAGATTTTCTTAAATTCTTACCTCTTGGTTTTCTTGTTTTTCTTTGAGAAGTGCCTAGATGTGTTCTAGAATGTCTTTTTAATTCATCACTTCTGCTAAAGAATTTATTGCAGCCTGGAAATTGGCATCCGTGAGGTTTTTCACCAGTATGTGTTCTGACATGTCTTTTTTTGTGCTCGAGCCTATGAAAACCTCGTTGACAAATTTCACATCTGAAAGGTCTCTTATCGTTATCGAGAGGAAATGAAGCGTGGACTTTTGACATAATGAAATTTTTGATTTACTGAATTTTGAAAAGAATAATTGTTTAATTTCTCTAGATGTTTCGATTTCTTAAAATAACGTCAAAAATTCTCCTTTCTATGTTCTTATAGTTTCAAATCAATGGTAATGGCAAAAGTAAAATATTTTTGTTTATATATTACAACAGTAAAAAAAATATAAACCAACTGAGTTACGCTTGTCAAAAGGAAAAAAAAAATGCATTTATGGGTCTGCGCTTCAACATAAGATACCTACAGTTGCTTGCAGGTATTTACTGGCACTTTACATGATGTGGATAAACTAGCTTTTAGAGAAAAGCAATGTTCCCCGGAGGAAAAACCTGCAGAAGGAAAAACTAGTTTCAAGAGAGAGTCCTGATTGAACGCTCGTAGAAAATCTTCATCAAGTGGGGTTTCACCGTTTTTATACTATATGGTACAAAAAATTTATCCGAAAATTGAAAAATCCCCAGAAATGACGCAGCTAACGTTTATATTTTCTGGAGAACAGTTTTTCCGAAAAACTCCTAATTTCTTTTTGACCGAGGAAAATTTTTTTTCACTAAAAACGTGTGGAAGTAAGTATATGTTATTTAAATATCAAATCTTTCGACAAAATAGCTACGGAATATTATCGTAAATAGGCAATCTTAACAGGAACATGAATGAGAAATGTAGTTTTAAACGGGTTTTCTTTTGATAATCTTGTGCCCATTGAAAACATTTTTCATTCAATCGAGATTTTTATTTCATGTTACTGCAGTGAAATCAGCGTTAACTTCTTGACCCCTCCGAGAATGAGGGCCACAATAACAAAAAAAATATCATTTTATGTTACTGAGAAAATATAGTAAATTAAGAAAAACCCTCGATATGGCAATTGAAACTGTTTAGTGAGTTCTTGTAAAATACTAAAAATACGCAGTTTATTAAATAAACGTTTTTAAATTAATAAATATCTTTGTCTCGTGTATTTTATCATTAAAACTATTTTTATAAGAACTTTTGTTTACGTTAATTCTTAAAAAAAAATTTAAAACATAAAAAAAAAAACTTAGTTTTTAACAAAGCTTGTAATAATTTTCTTAAATAAAAATTGAAATTGAAAACATTTTATAAAAATAACTTTTTTGTGTTGAATTTAAGAATATCTTCATTTAGAAACACAAAAAGATTAATCCCAAATATTAATTCTCAATAAATAATAACTAAAAGTCACTTAAATTTTTCTTTCCTGACTGGGTATAAATACTTGGATATTTTATTTTCTTCTTTTCTAGTTAAATAGTTATTATTCATTCACTTTTTCTTGATCATCGCAACATCTATTAGATTGCTTGAAAATCTATGTGAACATTTTTTTATTTGTAATGAAAAGTACGTCCCCTACATGTTGACTTATGAGAAATAAAATTTTTACACATTCGAAAATGCCTCACTAGTGTACAATTAATTTAAAATATATAAAATATATAAAATCCAAAAAAATTGAAGTACATTTCTGAGCAAAAGAATTCATCGTTTATATTATGTTATTGAGTGTGATATAATGCAACATTTACTTGATGTTATATAAACGGCCTCACCATTAAATATATTCAAAATTTTAAATTGAGGATACAAAAATGTTCTTTCTACAAAAAACAGCACATTCAAAAAAAAATGTTAGGTATTGAATTAATGATATAGTTCACAATTTTACTAATATCGCCCAGCAAGGTGAGAACAGTATTTGAAAAATATAATAATAATTTATTACTATTTAAAAATGATGAAAGTTCCAAAATTTGATAACCATATAAAAATAATGCTTTTGTGATGAATTTGAATGTATTATTTGTTTTCTTGTAATTTTTATTTAATAGTCATATCAGAAACATACGAATTTGAGTGAGGGAATCTTTTATTTTTATCTTAAAGGCAAAAAAAATATTGATTATATTATAAAATTAGTCTTTGAAAAAATTTATTTATTGGATTTAAATTAGGAATTATTTCGAAAACCAGCATTGAAAACTTAAAAATTCAATCTATTTTATTTTCTTTAACTAAAAATTCATTATTACACTTGTTTTTTATGTATGAAGAGCGTCTGGACATTACATGGACTGCATTTTTTTAATTAAATTTAGAAAGAGTCAAATAATCTGAACATATGCGTGTTATTGTTGGATAATACGCGAGTATTCCTTTTTTAATGCAGGCTAATTAGGTTCAAGACTAAATTCTAAAGATTTCAAATTTTCTTGGGCATGTGGTCTAGAGGTATGATTTCCGCTCGGGGTGCGGAAGGTCCCGGGTTCGATTCCCGGCTTGCCCCTACATTATGCTTTTTAAAAAATTTGTGGTTTTTATCTTTGTTTTTATTCGCCCACGGTTTTTTCCGAATTCGGAAAACGAGGCGCCCTTTTGAGTATTACGTAAAGAGATACTTAACAAATGAGAATTGGCTTAAAACGAATGACGCTCCCCTTTTTTGGCGTTCGGGTATAAAATTCCGTTTTTAACAATGTGTTGTTCGGCAATTTTCAACCTATCAGTGTTGATATCTTGCATCTTCCGTCTATGCTGTAGAATAAGGTCATGCCTTACTGACTTGCTGTTATTAACAAACAAACTCTGCTGAATAACTCCGACGATATTCATGACCTTACTAGTTTGTTTTTGGTAACACATCTCTGTTTTGTTGTTTCAACGGTAACAGTTACTTCTGTTTTGTATGGCCTTTTGTTTTGAATTCTGTTGTGTATCTTGAACCATCATCAATTCCGCACCAAACTTGCACAATCTGTTTTCCCCCAATCAACTTTAAGGACTAATTTAGAACTCTTTTAAACAATTCCTAATATCTCGCATATCATTTTCCCCTTTGTCGCAATCGTATATAAACCATCATATATTCTTAAAACTTTTGTCACATAAATTTTCTTTTTTCCCTTTGTGTTCATATTCTTTTCCTTAAAATATTTTTAATTCAATTGCTCAGATAAAACAATACTACTATCAACAACAACAATAAGAAATACAATAATATATAATAATTAAAATATATCATGTCAAATACATTACTTAAATCATCTCAAATTACAACAAGACTTTTAAATAAAAACATACTCTCTTCTTCACAAAGATTTTATTCTCAACCAACGTTAAAAGAACGTTTATCAGAAATATTCCCAAAGAAAGCTGAAGAACTTAAAGCTTTTAAAAAAGAACATGGTCAAACTATAATTGACAATGTTAAATTAGAACAAGCTTATGGTGGTATGAGAGGTATTAAATCAATGGTTTGGGAAGGTTCAGTATTAGATCCTGAAGAAGGTATTAGATTTCGCAATTTAACTATACCAGAAATTCAAGAAAAATTACCAAAAGCACCAAATTCTAATGAACCGTTACCTGAAGGTTTATTTTGGTTATTATTAACCGGTGAAATTCCAACAAGTGAACAAGTTAAAAATTTAAGTATTGATTTAGCATCAAGATCTGAATTACCAAACCATGTTATTAATTTATTAGATAATTTACCAAAAAATTTACATCCAATGGCACAATTTTCAATTGCTGTTAATGCTTTAGAAAGTGAATCAAAATTTGCAAAAGCATATGCACAAGGTGTTAATAAAAAAGATTATTGGTCTTATACTTTTGAAGATTCATTAGATCTATTAGGTAAATTACCAGTTATTGCATCAAAAATCTATAGAAATATCTTTAAAGATGGTAAATTGAATAAAATTGATGTCAATGCAGATTATGGTAAAAATTTAGCAAATTTATTAGGTTTTGAAAATAACGATTTTATTGAATTAATGAGATTATATTTAACAATTCATTCAGACCATGAAGGTGGTAATGTTTCAGCTCATACAACTCATTTAGTTGGTTCAGCTTTATCATCACCATATTTATCGTTTGCTGCAGGTTTAAATGGTTTAGCAGGTCCATTACATGGTCGTGCAAATCAAGAAGTATTAGAATGGTTATTTAAATTAAGAGAAGAAGTTAATGGTGATTATTCAAAAGAAACGATTGAAAAATATTTATGGAATACATTGAATTCGGGTAGAGTTATTCCAGGTTATGGTCACGCTGTTTTAAGAAAAACTGATCCACGTTATACAGCACAACGTGAATTTGCAATTAAACATTTCCCAGATTATGAATTATTTAAATTAGTTTCAACAATTTATGAAATTGCACCAAAAGTTTTAACAAAACAAGGTAAAACAAAGAATCCATGGCCAAATGTTGATTCACATTCTGGTGTATTATTACAATATTATGGTTTAACAGAATCATCATTTTATACAGTGTTATTTGGTGTCTCAAGAGCTTTTGGTGTATTACCACAATTAATTATTGATAGAGCAATGGGAGCTCCAATTGAAAGACCAAAATCTTTCTCAACTGAAAAATACATGCAATTAATTAAAAAAATTGAAGGCAAGCAATAAATAATATGAAATAATATGCATAATATTTTTTATTTATTTATTTATTTATATATACATTACGTACACACATATATATATTCCTGCTTATTATGAAGTTATGTTATTACAAAAAAAAAGAAAGTCATATATCTATTTATTCACCGCGATATTTTGAAAATTTTTATAAATTTGACCATTAGTAAGAAATTGGTAATTTTAATGAGCAAAATCAATTTTCAATATCAAGAAAATTGCCCGTATTGAATGTTTTGACAAACCAAACACAAGATATTATTACCAAGATCTTAATAATAATTGTGTAAACCACACTGTATTTTCTGATTAGATATATGATTTATCATGAAGACCGAAGCTGTACGCAAGATTTAATGAAATGAAATACAATGAAATAAGCTAATTTTTAGTAAGTCGCTTTGTAATCCTTTTGGTGTGGCATTTTCTGTGATGGCACTCCTCGAGAAACTCGCATGCACGAATTGTTGCCCGCATAGGTTTTTTATCACCGAAATGAAGAAGAACAACAAAAATGGCGGTGCATTGATGGGACTTTTTCTTGGTTTGTCAAGATTGGGAAGTCAAAGAATCTAAGCAACCCCCTAGCAATGTGGGCACTTGTCAACAGCTAATTAATATAAATATAAATGTAAATATAAATATAAACCATTTTAAACTTTTCTTCTTTTAATAGATAATTAAAATATTTGTATTCGAATACTCCATTAATCAACAATTAAATTTCGTTTATTTAATTTTAATCTTATTTTATAATAATAAATACACATACATATATTCCATACATAAACAATGGTTAAGGTCGCAATTATTACATATTCTACATATGGTCACATTGATACATTAGCTAAATCCATTAAAAACGGTGTCGAATCTGCCGGTGGTAAAGCTACAATTTTTCGTGTACCAGAAACTTTATCAGATGAAGTTTTATTACAAATGAATGCCCCAGATAAACCAAATGATATTTTAATTGCTAATGAAGAAACTTTAAAAGATTATGATGCTTTCTTATTCGGTGTCCCAACAAGATTTGGTACTTTACCAGCTCAATGGTCAAATTTTTGGGATAGAACTGGTGTATTATGGGCTCAAGGTAGTTTATATGGTAAAGTTGCTAGTTTCTTTACTTCCACTTCCTCTTATGGTGGTGGTCAAGAAAGTACAATCAAAAATACTTTATCTTATTTAGCTCATCATGGTATTATTTATATTCCATTAGGTTATAAAAATGCTTTTGCTGAATTAGCAAACGTTGAAGAAATCCATGGTGGTTCCCCATGGGGTGCAGGTACTTTAGCAGGTGCTGACGGTTCTAGACTTCCAAGTGACTTAGAATTAAGAATTGCTGAAATTCAAGGTAAAACATTTTACGAAAGTGCAGTGAAATTTTTCCCAAAATCGTTGGATGATAATACTGAGACAGCTACTGAAAATAAAGCAAAAGAAACTAAAAAGGAAACTAGTGATGAAAAGGATACCAAAAAAGCTGCTGGTACTACAACAGCTGCTAAGAGAACTACAAAAGAAGCTGCAACAAAACCAGCTGATAAAAAAGATGAAAAGAAGGACAATTCTTTACTTTCTTGTTGTAATGTTATGTAGACATTACGCTGAAGTTTCTCTTCACTTTTAAGTAATTAATATAACAATTACTTATAAATATTGTATTTTAAATAATATTGGTAAATAAATAGTAATAATAATAGTAATTCTTTTTAATATATACGAAATTGTTATCTATTATATATACGCATAATTAGTTATGTACAGGATTAGTCAATTAATAAATAACAATAAATTAAGAATTTATTCATTTTTTCTCTTTACAGGTAATGTTTCTGATCTCTTTCTTAAATAATCTTTGCTCTTCAATTTTTTAATATAATCTGTTTCCATTTTACCTGGATATAATATTCTCTTATCGATTTCATTTAAATCTTGATCGTGATTAATATCTTGTTTATTATTATTTAAATGAGATTTCCAAATATAACGAATTTGACCAACACAAAATACACATAATGTATTCATTCTTTTATATCTACCGCATGATGGACATTTATTTAAATTGTGTAAAAATTGAACATTATTACGATTGGCATTATCTGTTAATAATCTTTGTCTTTTCTTTCTATGGGATGTTTTTTTCTTTGGTGCAGCTAATAATATACCAATACCAAATGTTTCACTTAATCTTGGAAATCTTTGTAAGACCTCCGTGACAATATTTTTTAATACTAAAGACATAATAATTATTTATGTTCAAAAAATTTAAATTTTTTGTTATCTTATGTTACTGCTCTTGTCAAGCTTATATGAGGATCGATTTATCTTTATAAATTCTATTATCCATTGAAACCTTTTTAGTTGGTTATTTTCATCTTTATAAAATTTGAACTAATGAAAAAACAAAAAAATAACGGGGCGAGCTGGGAATTGAACCCAGGGCCTCTCGCATATTTGTGTTAATGGACTTAACCCAAAGCGAGAATCATACCACTAGACCACACGCCCGTAATTTTATGGTTTTTAAATATTGAGAGCAATTTACATCAAATAAGCAAAAAAGTTATTTATTTTCAATTCAAATCGATTTTTTAACGATTTTGATGTAATAGTTAATGTTAAAACATTTGATTTTTGCATGGGTCATATTTTGATTGTATATTGATAGAAAATCATGGCAAAAATGGGCGGCCGGGTTATAAATTGGTGTATATTTTTTTCGTGTTTCGAGAAAAACAAATGTCGTCCTGGAAATCTTGATTTAGTAGAATAATTTACAATAAAATATTACCTGAGAAGATAGCATGTTTTTCATTGTACATAGTAACAAACAATAGTTCGAAAACAATTATTATTATTTTTTCATTTTGTTTTAAAAAAATCAAGCAAACAAATATTTGATCAAATACATCATGTCATCCTCCATTCAGCCAAGCGCCTACGTTGGTTTTGATACCATTACAAATCAAATTGAACATAGATTATTAAAGAAAGGTTTTTATTTTAATATCATGGTTGTTGGACATTCAGGTCTTGGTAAAAGTACTTTAATTAATACATTATTTGCCTCTCATTTAATCGATTCGATTACTGGGGATGATATTTCAAATTCACCAATTCCAAAAACAACAGAAATTAAAGTATCTCAACATACGTTGACCGAAGATAGAGTTCGTTTGAATATTAATATTATTGATACACCAGGTTTTGGTGATCAAATAAATAATAATAAAGTTTGGGAACCAATAGTTAAATATATCAAAGAGCAACATTCTCAATATTTACGTAAAGAATTAACTGCACAAAGGGAAAGAATAATTAAAGATACAAGAGTTCATGCTATTTTATATTTCTTACAGCCTTCTGCTATTAATGGGTTGACTCCATTAGATATTACAACTTTAAAACGTTTAACTGAAATTGCTAATGTCATACCAGTTATTGGTAAATCTGATACTTTAACTTTAGATGAAAGGGAAATTTACAGATCAAATGTTCAAAATGATTTTAAAAAATATGATTTAAACATTTATCCATATGATTCTGATGAATTAACAAGTGATGAATTAGAATTAAATAATAGTATTAGATCTATTATACCATTTGCTGTCGTTGGTTCTGAAAAAGAAATTGAAATCAATGGTGAAGTAGTTAGAGGTAGAAAGACACGTTGGGGTGCAATTAATGTTGAAGATATAAATCAATGTGAATTTGTTTATTTAAGAGAATTTTTGATTAGAACTCATTTACAAGATTTAATTGAAACAACTTCTTATCTACATTATGAAAAATTTAGATCAAGACAATTAATTGCATTAAAAGAAAATGCAAATAATCGTTCATCAGCTGCTCAAATGCAATCACATTAAACTAATATATACATAATGATAAAATGTGTATAATATGTTATGAACGTTTTTTAAAAAACTTTTTTAATATAGTCAATTATTCAAAAATAAATATGTAGAAACTTTTTTCTTTATTTTTCTATTTAACTTTTTTTCTTTTAATTTCAATCTCCTTTTCATTTAATCTCAAACAGTTATAACCTCTTTCATATTATCATCATTTACTGCTTGTAATTTTTCATATTCTTCCCAACCTTCATCCAAATCTTTAATGGGATGTTTTAGTATACAAGCTAATCCAGTCAATCTATCTAAATCTTCACCCGATGTATGAAGTGTACTAAATATAAAAACTTTACCACCATTAGATTCAACTAAATCTAATAAATCTAAATATTTCTCTCTTTTAGAAATATTATTACATTTTAAAACAGAATCTGTTATTAATAAATTATCAATAGCATTTAATTTTGCTGCTTTAAAAATTTCAAATTCACCATACCATGCAAAATTGTCATCTTGATTTAAATGCTCCATAAATTTATCTAATAATTTAATATCTTTAACAAATTTTGTATCTTCTAATTTTTCAACATATTTTGGATTTTTTAAAACTTCATCAATACCTTGTAAATAACCTGTTGAACAATTTGCAAGTAAAAAAATATCTGAATTATTTAAAATTGTTTCATTTTCATCAATTTCAGCAAAATTAGTCATTTTTTTAAATAAAATTTCTTGATAAAAACCTGGTGAACAAAATAATATAACTCTTAATTCATCAAATTTAAAATGTTGTAAAATTGAATCATAAATCATTTTATAAAATTGTTCGTTAATTTTATTAAATTTTACTATATCATTTGAATCTTTCTTTTTAGGTAACGTAATTGTAATCTTTTGTTTCATAACTGTAGATGATTTATTTAATAAACAAACATGTGCAATACCTTCCTGTAATACAACTGCACCAATTTCAGATTTATTTAGTTTAATTTCAGCTTCTTTTAATAATTTTTGAGCATATTTATTTAAATTTTTTTTGAAAATTATTATTGAATGGGAATAAGTAATATTAAAACTAATAAATTTACCAATTGTAATCGACTGATTTGTTAAACCTGTTGAATCTAGTATTGTTATACCTTTATATCTTAAATATTCATCTTTAATATCAAACTCATATGATAAAATTTTTAATTTTAATTTTTGAATTTCTGTTAAAGTCTTTTTATTATTACTTGATTGAGTGGATTTTTTAGTGAAAAATTTTTTAATTATAACTTCATCTTCAGGATCAATAATTTGATAGACTATAAAAAGATCTTCTTTATCTTCTGGAGTTAATGTTACAATAGTATAGTTATTGTTATTTTGAATATTAATGTTTTTCATTAAAGGATCGTTTAAATATATGCAATTGTTGAAAGCAATATGTGTTTACATTATATTTCAAAACACTCCAGGAGATCAATAATATAAACTTTCTTGCTTTGCAATCATTAATGACAATATTTATAGTGCTGAATTTTTGGGGTGTAATATAAATGAAAATTTTTTTCATTAGCAATTGTCTATTAAAACGACACCCCCAAAATATAAAGAATGATATTTTATGATTTGAAGATAAACCAGATCAAAGTAAAAAAACACACACGTTTAATCAATAGCCATGATTTTAGTCTTTTTTGTATGTAGTATTCTTTAGCATAAGATGAATGATCTTCCTTGGAACTAATTATATGGAGAGCTCATCGGTACTAGCAAAAATATAAATTTTTTGCTCATCAAAATCTGACATTCAATTACCGTCAATAATGTTTTAATAGTTCATTTATAATGACAAATATGCCCTAATTTAATAATTTATTTGTGAATTATTTTTTTTTTTTTTATTTTATTTTTCTGTCACTGTAAGGAACCAACAAACTCTTGATTAAAAATCCTTTCTAAAGCAACAACTAGTTAAAAATATTGAAAAGCTTATTTCGGTAAAATTAATGATAAAACATAAGCATTGATATATAAATAATTGGTGATAAATATGATAGTGCTAATAACAACACAAATTCTTGGTTCTACCTTAAAAATACTAGCACTTCAATATCAGATACGTTATAATAAATTACATAAATCAATTTATGGTCTTTCATACGATACAACTATATTAAATATAATTAAACAATTAATCTTTTTGTATACATCAATAAATTATAAATATAATCCTACTGTTCAAAATCAAATTTTTAAAAGATTTCCTTTATTTTATACAAATTGGAAGGATATACCAATTTCACAATTAATCATAATATTTGATATTATAATATTAGTTTTTAATTTATTTGTCTGGAAACAATTAAATTTATATAAAATTACAAGACACATTCATCAAGGTATATCAATAATTATGATCTCATTTATCTGTGTTTTTCTTATTGGTATTATTGGATTTGGATCCTTAATCTTTAGTTTAAGTAATTCAAATTTTAAATTTTTTTATTTAGATCATTTAAATTTTATGTGGATTATTGGTAATAGTATTTATATTTCAAATTTATGGTCACAAATTTGTATTAATTGGATGGGTCAGTGTTGTTTAGGTTTATCAAGTAAATTTGTTATATTGTCAATTATATCAAATTTAATTAAATTTATAGGTTATTTAATGGCCATAAATTTTCATAATATTGAATTTTGGAAATGGAATTGGAATTTTGTTCCGAATTTTGTTAATTTAATGGAATTAATAAGTTTATTAATAATTTTTTATCAAGCACAATTATTATATTTGAAAAATAAACCAAGATTACCTAGAAAAGATGAATATTTAAAGACAAATGAATCATTTATTCTATGAAAAATTATTTAGAATATTTAAATTGAAGTAATATAATTACATAATTTTTATAATCTTTTATTTAATACAAAAGTTGCAATTTTAACACCTACTGGAACTTCTTTATTTCTCTTAATTAAATCATTTTCACTAATCTTTTCACACCACGTTTCTAAATTTTTTAATTCATTATTAATTTTATTACTTAAATCTTTATCTTTTGTTATTAACAAAATATTTGATTCTAAATCTAATGAATACGATCTTTTCGTATAATTACTTGACCCTAATATAGTTAAAATTGGTATTCTTTCATTAAAATTATTATTATTATTATTATTATAATATAGCCAAATACCTTTTGCATGATATGACCAACCATTTTCTGTATTGACAATACCACGTTTCCATTCTAATAAATTAATTTTATTTATCTTTTCATTTTTAATTAATGATTTAAGAAATTTATTTGATAAATGAAGATATGAATATGGTAAATATTTTGAAACACCATTTGATTTATAAAACCCGTTAGCAAATTTTGATGCAGTTATAATTTGTGAATTATTTGATTTTGAATTTAATAAAAAAAATTTAATCGATGAAATTAAATTAAAATAACCTGCTGTAAAAGTCCAATTAATATTTGATGAATTAATTAAACTAAAAATTTTTTTGATTGTTAATTTTTCTGTTGATTTATCGTGACTTCTTTTAAATAAAGGTGAAAATTGTGAAATAGGATAAATAATTGTATTAAATGATTTATTATTGTTTTGCTTTTCATTATGATTTTTATTTAAAAATTTTTCTAAAATTAATGATGTATCATTGATGAACTTTTTTTTATTTAACGATGGATCAATTGTTAAATTTGTTCTTGGCCAAATTAAATTATAATTATTAAATTTATTTTCATTGAAATTTTTTTCATTAAAATTTAATTTATAACTAAAATTTGAAATTAATTGATGTAAATTAAAATAATAATTTGATAATTGAATTGAATTAAATAAATAATACCTATCTTGTCTATTTGTAAAATAATCATTTGATAAATTTGCACCTGATAATATAATTTCATTATCAAATCCATAAATTTTCATATGTTGTAAACCTAAACCTTCATTAAATCTTTTTGGTAAGATTTTTTTTTTAAGACCATTAAAATTTGGTGTCTTATAAAATCTACAATCAATTCTATCATTACCAAATTTATTTATTAGATTTGCTAATAATGATGCAGAAGAATTATTAAATGGTGTCTCTCTTGTACCTCTAAGACCATCTAAAAGAACAAAAATTTTTAAATCTTTATTTTTGAGCATTGATTCAGATACACAATTAATTAATTCAATTTCATCTTTACCTAAATATAAAGATGCGATGAATATTCTTTTCTTAGCATTTAAAATTTTAAATTTTAATGTATCATAAAATTTTTCAGGTTCATTAATAATTTTAATTTGATCATTATTTAAATAAAATTTTGTAAATAAAAATTTATCTAAATTATTAGTTAAATTATCAATATAAGAATTAATCTCAATTGATGATTTATTATGAGTACTGTTATCAATCATTTTATTATTCTTATTAATTGTTTGTAAACTTCTAATGAAACCAATTTTATTAAATTTCAAAACTGTTTTCAATTGATTATTAAATCTTGGTAATATTTTAATTAAAGACATTCATTTAAACATTTGATTTTATTTTGGTCTTTGTATAAATGAATTTTTTTTCAATATTATAAAAGCTAAATCCTCGTTTCTTATTTGTATCTTTCACATTTTTTTTTCCCAATATTAATTTACATGTGATAATAAAAGAACAGAATGAAAAATCAAATAATGCAATATTTATAATGAAATAGTTTATAAACGTTTTCTCAAATCGAATTCTGTATCACTATTATTATTATCAGTTTCATTAGCTGTATCATAAATAGTTTCAATTTCAATTTGATCATTTAAATATGATGAATTTAAATCACTTAAATTTGATTTTCTTAAAGTTGTTAAATCAAATTCACTTAAATTTGTTCTTACTGTTGATTGTAAATTTTTAAATTTTAAATTTTCATTATTATTTGATTCTAATTCAATTTCATCATTATAATTAATCATTGGTGAACTAATTGGTGTAATATATGCATTTGAATCCTTTGATTTAATTGGTGTAGAATCGTTTGTACTTTGTAAAGAAGTTGGTTGTGAAGTTGGTTGTGAAGTTGGTTGTGCAGGTGGTTTTGATGGTTTTGTAAAGATCGTCTTTATAAAAGTATACTTATCAATAATAAATTTTGTTAAAAAATTATCTAACACAAATTTTTTAATATTTTTGAAATTTAAAACGATGATATAATTTGGTATACCAAAATAAAATTGGAAAGAACCTAATAAAGAACCAAATAATATACCTATAGAAGAACCTAATAGGACTAGCACTATAAAATATTGTAATATTGAGATCAATATAAACCAGTTTAAAAGATTATTACTCCATTGAATTAATTGAGGTATTGTCATACCTGATATAATTAAAGAAGGTATATTAATTGGTATTAATAAAAAATTAAGTAGAATTTTAAAATATATTGTTATTGGCTTCCATAATAGCATAGTAAAAATGGATTTAGTTACATTAACTTGTAAAATAAAAATATTTAATAACTTGTGGGTGAATTTCTTGATCAATGTAGTCATCATGATTAATTCATACCTTGATTATTTTCAGTCTTTTATTCAATCTTTGATGAATTTTAAATCAAAAATCCATTGAGATATTTCACAGTTTGCCCTAATGATTGCCAGCGCAGTTAACCGGCCGCTCATTTTTCATCGACAATTGTAAAAATTTTCAGTATAAAAAGTGCGTGTACAAAAGAACAAGAAAATATTTTCCATTTCTTTACAAATGATTATTTTGGTTGAGACATAATAAACAGTCAATCAATGAATGTGATACATAAGGTTATAGTCATATTCATTACTTAATGACACTCCTGTTTCTGCCCCGTTTTCTTTTTTATTTCACAGATTATGGGTTCTAATTATGGAGAAGAATAAGCTATTAAAAGTAATTTTTGTTATTGATACTTCGAATTTTACACTTAATAGATCGTGTAATTGTACTAAAATTGTGGGATGAATTTGTTTATTCTTATTTATCCTTTTAGTATATTACTACATATCTTTTTTCTTTGTAAAAATATTTGTAATTAATTAAAATAGTAAACAAAAAATTTATCTTAATTTAGTAAGTTTATATGATATGATATTATATGATTTGTTTATTTAATTAATTATTTATTCATTTATTTGGTTCCTTATTTATTCTGGTCTCATATCAGAACGACGTGGTTCAACTAGTGGATGTAATTGAGATAAGTAAGTGATGGCCCACATTAAATACATCATAGCAGCTGTTAATGAAACGGTACTTCTCCAAACGCTATTAAAATAGTTATCAATCAATAATAATATCTTCAAAAAAAAAAAGAAGAATTATTTGTGTTTATTTAATTAATGTTAGTAAAACAACAATGACAATAATGAATGGCAATATCTCATTTAAATAACATACGTTTGATTTTGTTTTGGTGCTAAAACCCAAAATATGGAAGCTCCAATGGATACAACTATTAAGACTCCGACAACGGTATAACTGTTATAATAATAATATAAATAAATATATTTATAATTTTAATTTGTTAGTAATTGGTTATGATAGGAAAAACACAAAGGTTGCTGTAATTAATTTGATTTTTTAAAATATTTTATTTTATACATACAAACTCATGATTATGTACGTGAATGTGAATGTGAATTTAAGAATAAAATGCAAATGTTAATGTATTATTGATATATTATTGTTAATAATGGTTGTTTAAATTGTATAAATTTCTTATATTCAGTCTCTTTTTTTTTTTCTTAATAATTGTTGCAACCAAAATAAAAGCGTGCTGATGCCTGTGGTGCCTGGGTGGCTTGATATACTATTGAGAAATTGAAATAAATTGGAACAACAATAAACAATTGGAAAGAAAGATTAGAGAAAGAATAAGAACAAGTTTAAAGTGCTTTAAAGAAGTATGGATACTACTAATATGAATAGTGGACCGGCAATTCCAGAATCAGTTATACGATGGTTATTTAATGTCATTCAACCAATATATGAATATAATCCACGTAATACATTTCATGATTCAATGGTTTGTTTGAGTGAATTTCAAGAACTAAGACCAAGAACAAGAGTCTTTACAGATTTTCAAGGAAATTCAAAATTATTACTATGTTTATATGGACCTATGACTTCCAATCAAATTCCGATTCTTATTTGGATTCCTGATGAATATCCAAGGAAAGGTCCGATTATTATGATAGATTTAGAAAATTTACCTAACGGATACAAATTAAACGTGAGTGAAAACTGTGATGCAAATGGGATAATTTATGGATTAGAAACGTTAGATACATGGAAAGAAACGTCGAATATTAAAAATTGTCTTATAGAATTAAATAATTTAATAAATGAACGACGTATAAGATTATTACAAGAAACTATTGAATTGCCCTTAAAGATACCAATAGGCGCAATAAAAGAAACAAAAGCAAAAACAACAACCGAATCAGTTTTAAGACCACCAGCATTACCACCCAAGCCTCCTGGACCTCCTACACCACCTGTACTACCTTCAAAACCACCATTGAGCACTAGATCTACCACTTCATCTATACCGATTCCAGAAAGTGTTTCTGAAGTAGAACAACCGATACCGATTGATCTTTTGAATAATAATGATGATCAAGTAAACATGGAACAAACGCAACGTAATCTATTATTTTTAAAATTAAACGAAACACTTACGAATCTTTCAAAACAACAAAGCCAAATAATTGAAAATTCCAATACAGAATTAGCCGCGCGGCAATCAAACCTATTACAATCGTTAAGACAAAATCAAGAATATTATACGAGAAATTTGAATATTCTAGAAACTGAAATAAAATCGAGAACCCTACAATTAAATGAGCAAATCAAGTTGATCGATAAAAAGTCATTTGAGGTGAATAAATTTATCAATGAAAACGGCAAGATTGATGATGAGGAAGAAGAACAAGATATAATAGTTACCGAGACGGCGTCTATGTTGCAACTGTACGATTTGATAAGTAAAGATTTGTCGTACAGTGACACCATTGATTTCATATACCAGCTGCTAAACAAGGGACAGATCAGTCTTGATCTGTTTATCTGGAGTATCAGAGACCTTTCCAGAGATCAATTCATGACAAGATTTCACATCGACAAAATCAAATCTTTCTTGCAGTGAAATAAATTTGCTGTTCGCGTCCGGTACCGGTTTTTCTGCGTGCAATAAACACCGCGCAATGGCAAAACAGCAGATGGAATGAAAAACTGACTCATTTTTTCCATTCTGGTTTCATTTATATATAAGTGATTTTTACTTACATAAACAATTATATACAGTAAATATCATTATTATTAACATTTTATATATATATATACATTTTCCCTTTTTACTCTTTCCTGAGTTCATTAAGCAAAAAATATGTTAAGATCAAATTTATTAGCAGTTAAAAAATTTGCTCCTCAAATACGTAAGAGTTCTTCTTCAACTTCTGCGTTAGTTTATAAGCAATTACATCGTCATAAGAAGAGACCACCTTTACCAACTTTAGAAACCCCAACATGGGATGCAAATACTGCTGTTTCATCAATCCTTTATGAAACTCCTGCACCATCAAGACAACCAAAGACACAACATGTTTTAAATTGTTTAGTTCAAAACGAACCTGGTGTCTTATCACGTATTTCTGGTACTTTAGCTGCTAGAGGTTTTAATATTGATTCTTTGGTCGTTTGTAATACTGAAGTTAAAGATTTAAGTAGAATGACAATTGTCTTAAAAGGTCAAGATAGTATTATTGAACAAGCACGTAGACAAATTGAAGATTTAGTTCCTGTTTACGCTGTTTTAAATTATACAAATAATGAAATTGTCAAAAGAGAATTATTATTAGTTAAAATCTCTTTATTAGGTTCAGAATACTTCCAAGATTTATTATTACAACATAATTCAAATGATAATGATTTAATTAATTCAATTAGAAAACAAAAATGGCATCCAACAAATTTATCACCAAGTGAAATTAATAGGTTAAAACATGAACATTTAAATGATATTACTAATTTATCAAAAAATTTCGGTGGTAAAATTGTTGATATATCTGAAAATAATTGTATAGTAGAATTAACAGCAAAACCAACAAGAATTTCTGCTTTCTTAAAATTAATTGAACCTTTCGGTCTTTTAGAATGTACAAGAAGTGGTATGATGGCTTTACCAAGAACTCCTTTATCAAATAATAATAATGAATCCGATGATCTCGATCAAGAAAAAATTAATGATATTGTTGATATTTCACAATTACCACCAGGTTAAAATTAAATTAAGTTAAGTTAACTACCTAGATTAAATTTATTATTAGTTATTATTATATAAAGATAATTATCATATTATTATTTTAAATTATTTATTCAAAGAACATAAACAGAGAAATATTAGTTTTCGTAATTTGTAACTCTATGTTAATTAGAATATTTTGTTGAAATGCAATAAAAAACAAAAAAATAAACGGGGCGAGCTGGGAATTGAACCCAGGGCCTCTCGCATATTTGTGTTAATGAACTTAACCCAAAGCGAGAATCATACCACTAGACCACACGCCCTAGTATTTGTGTATTTGATATATTCTAGAGAATAATAAACAATGATAAAACCAATATCCATTCTTTTAATTTTACAACTAAACATTTAATAATTTTTTTGTTTAATAATATTAAATAATATCTATCGGTATGTAAATGTTAGTTTACTATCATAAATGATAATAAATTACAAATTTTGTTATTAAATGGGGTGTTAGGTAAAATATTACACTCTCACAGAATTCAGATATAGTACAAAATGAATGTAGTAAGATTTACAAAAATTTTATATTTGATTTGCCGTTTTATTCTTGCAGGAATAATTTAATTATTTCAAACTAATTTCTTGTTGGGTTGTTTTTCTTGTTATTATTCATTTGAATTTCTTGAGGCGTTCTTTAGAAAAAAAAACCTGTCAATGAAAAAATAAACCAAAAACTGAAAAATAAGAATAACAATTTTGAAAAAAATACACCAAAAAAATTAAAAAAAGAACCTTTACAAGGATAAATAAATATATATATATAAAAGATCAAAATAATTGTATAATGAATAGTCAATGGGATTTAGTTATATCTTCAATGCAAGATATTTATAATGCAAATGAAGTTACATTATTTGATGATGATGTTCTTACTAAAAAAATTAATTTTGAAAGTTTACCCGATGATCAATTACAATTTTATCTAAATAAATTACAAGAACATAAAGAAAATGTTAATAGGGCACATAGATTATTAGATACTGTTAGAAATAATTTACAAATTATTTTAAATGAAATGAATGATAAAGAAACTATTACTAATAATGAAATCAATAATAATAAGATTAAAATTAAAATTGTAAATTCGAATTCCATCGAAAATGAAAACCCATTAACATCATCGCAATCATTATCTATTAATGATACAGAGATCTCTCAAGATGAAATTATAGGTAAACAATATTGGATTAGTCAATATAATCCAATTGAAAATATTCAAATTGGTTCTGAAGTTGCTTATAAACCAAAGAAAGGTGGTGATGGTGAATGGTTTCAATGTGAAGTTATTAAAATATCAAGCGATGGATTGAAATTTGAAGTTAGAGATCCCGAACCTGACGAGTTAGGTAATACTGGTAAAATCTTTAAATGTAATTGGAAAGAAATAATTAAAATTCCATCAATTATTAAAACAAATGGAAAAAATTTTAAAATTCTAAATTATCCAACTGGTACTCAAGTTCTTGCAAGATATCCCGAAACAACAACATTTTATCCTGCTGTTGTCATTGGTAATAAAAGAGACGGAACATGTCGTTTAAGATTTGATGGTGAAGAAGAAGTTGATAAAGAAACAGAAGTCATGAGAAAATTAGTATTACCAATGCCAGGAATCTCTTCATTACCAACAAAGAAATGATCGGTTTATTATCGTTGTTTACGTCTTAGAAAATTTTTCAATTTTTGTCAACGGGTGGGAAAAACAAAACACGGTAAATATTTAAATAAGTAAATGAAGAAAATCGTGGTTTCAGTTTACTGCATAACAAATGTATCAGTAACTATAATATAGTACTTTAGGTAAATCAATTGCTATAACAAAAATGGATGAACCATTAGAAAGTGGAAATAGTGTATGTGTCAATTAAAAAGATTACATTGCATATTAGTACAATTTAAAACGTATAATCCAAGCAATCTTTTTTTTTTTTTGCTTTTTAAAAATAAGAAAGAAATACGATACAAAAATAAATTAAAGGCTATCATGATTTCACGATAAAGTTTACCATTGTTTTTTTGTTTTTTTTTCAGTTAATGGATAGGATCACATGAATTCGAAACATATTAAAACATTTCAAAATGGCATTATGATTGTTGTCTACGTTAGAGGGAAGGGTACAATAAATGTTGACGAAATGGAGGTGACTTTATCTGTATGATCACTGATATAGTTTATGTCTGATTGGTAGTTTTTATTATTATTTTTTGTTTTCAATTTTTTTTTTTTTTTTTTTTTTTTTTTTTTTTGTTTATAATTTCTATAAAATTTTTTTTTTTTTTTAATTTTTATTTTTTTTTTTTTTTTTTTTTTTTTTTTTATTTTTTTATTTTTTTTTTTTTTTTTTTTTTTTTTTTATTTTCTATAAGACAATTAATAAACATTTTTACTAATATAAATTTTAACTTTTGTTATTTTTTTTTGTATATTATTAATCTTTAATTTTATGTTTTCCCATCAGATAAGAAGAGGTATTTTATCTTTTAGAATAAGTTAAGAATATTCATTAAAAAATAATATCTGATGCTAAAAACAATTAAAGGATTGATATTTAAGAAAAAAAAAAAACAAAAAAACTTTTAGTATTATTTTCAATAGAATTACAGTCAACGTAGTAGATCTAGATCACCAACCCGTCGTCGTATGAGTAATGATAATTATTCAAATGATAGGGAAACTGATTATGGTACAGAAATGAGACGTTTAAATAGAAGAGGTGACTATAAAAATGATCGTTATAGTTCTCGTGGTGGTGGAAATTTTAGAGATAGACCAAGAGGCGGATTTAGAAGTGGACGTGGTAGACATGGTGGCGGCAGATTCTTTAATGATCGTTCATCAAATCCTCGTTTTCGTAATGAAACATTTTCAGGTCCGAAATTTTCAAATAATGAACCTGAAAGAGCTTATGAGAATAGTGTCTTTGTAGGCAATTTATCATTCGATTGTAATAATGAAGATTTAAGAGAATGTTTTGCTGCAGTAGGTGAAATTGTTAACGCAGATATTATAACTAAACATGGTCGTCATAAAGGTATGGGTACTGTTGAATTTACAAATTCTAATGACGCTGATGAAGCTATTCGTCAACTTAATGGAGTTTCATTCATGGGTCGTACTTTATTTGTAAAACAAGATCATCCACCTCCATCAAGAAGAGATAATCGTACTGAATTTATTGATGAAAACAATACAAGAAATCAATCTTTTGATAACAGAAATAGATTACAATCACCTCAAGGTTTTGAAGTCTTTATTGTAAATTTACCATATTCTGTCACTTGGCAACAACTTAAAGATTTATTTAGAGAATGTGGTGATGTTTTACGAGCAGATGTTGAATTAGATTATAATGGTTATTCTAGAGGTTTTGGTAACGTTTTTTATGCCACTGAAGAAGAAATGAGAAATGCCATTGAAAGATTTAACGGATCTGAATTAGAAGGCAGAGTTTTAGAAGTTAGAGAAGGACGTTTTAATGATTACTCTAGAAATACTCAAAATGAAAATACTAGAAATGATATTCCATATGATAATGATATTGAAGAAGAAAAACCTATCGACAATCAACCATTATCTGATTTTACAGATGGTGTCACTGGTGGTGGTCCACAAAGTAATACCATATATTGTGAAAATTTACCATTTGCAACTTCAATTAATGATTTATATGAATTATTTGAAAGTTTCGGTAAAGTTTATCATGCTGAATTAGTCTTTGATTCGTCAGGTTCACCAGTTGGTGCCGCAGTTGTAGAATATGTTAATAGTAATGATGCAGATGTTTGTATTAGCAAATTATCTAATTATAATTATGGTGGTAATGAATTAAGGGTTTCTTATGCTTTACGCAATAAATAATCTTATGTATTTTGAGAAATCTTATTATATTTTTAGTTTTTAGCATATTCTTTCGTAATACTTCATTAAAATAACTTTTAATAAGATCAAACATATTGTTTCTTCATAATCCTTGGTTTCTAAAAGTAACTATAGAGATCAAATAAAAACAAAGTATTTATACTTCAAAATATATAAATATATGTTATATGTAAAAAAAAAGTCGTTATATATAATCAAATATTAAAATGCATGTAATCTATTCCTTAAATTTTAAACGTGTTGGTCCATTTTCAAAACGTTGTATATCCCCATCTGTATCATCAATATTGACGAAGTCTGCCAAAAATGCGTAGGACAAATCGGTAGCAAGTAAAGATTCTCTATTGTTTGTTGAGAAATTATCATTAGGAAGTTTGAGAATAGGTATAGTGTTACTGGGACTATTGCCATTCACTCTTGGGTTCAAACTTCTTACAACTTTGTTCCTTGGAGTATAATCCGATATTCTAGTGGAGTCGATGAAATCGAGCTTAGTAGGAGAAACCCAAAATGGTTCATCATCTTTGAGTGGAGATATTCCTTTGTTTGATTGTCTATTATCAGTCAATTTTAAATTATAATTCGAATATAAATCTTTTGATAATCGATAAACGTTAGGTTCATTTTCTTTGGAAATTTTGTTATCATTTTTAGATTGATTTGTTAGAATAGCTGATGTGTTGCCTTTGAATCTTTCAAGGTTGGTTTTATTTGGGTCTTCTTTTATGGAAGATTCTACAGTATCAAATGTCATGTTAAATGAACTAAATTCTAGATCATCAAGTATTGGCGAATGCGTCTTTTTGTCCGTCAACAATTTTGGAGCTTCTTTGTTAACTGGTTCAATTGATTCAGACTGGTAAACTGTTGGAACCAAATCCTGTTTATCAATTTTTTCAGGAGTTCCAATGTCATTCGCCGTCACTTGATTAAGATCTTCTTTTACTTCATGTTCTAAATGTTGCTCGCTGTCTAATATAACTGGAGTGTCATCAGTAATTATAGTATCATCTTTGATTTCCAACACTTCTTCAGATGGTGAATAATAGTATTCTTCCTCAGAATCATCTTGTATATTATTTTGGGATTCTTTCAATGAATTAATGCTAAATTCTAACACCCTGGTGTCGGTCTTGTTCGTTTCAGATAAAAATGAAAAATCGGATAATGTTTTAGGATTATTCATTGACGATACTGTTGAGTCAAATTGAGAAATTCTTGATGCTTTTCTTCCAGTATCCATTCTGAAAGTATTATTGCGATCCTCCATTTCTGGAGATCTAGCAATCACAAAATTCTTGGCAGTTACTTTAAGTAAAGAAATTTTTGACTTATCGTCTTTGGAAGATAGTGATTTTTCTAAATATTTTTCTGGTGATTTATTGATAACCTTAAAAGGGGATCTATTAAATTCTCTTGGAGCCGCATCACCCGAAAGTTCCGATTTATTCCACTGAAAGACGTTATTACAATTAGGTTCTATGTTACTGGATTTGCTTGCTGATTCCTTATTAATGTTATTAACTTCATTCTGTTGATTATGTGTACTATCTTTATTGTGGATACTCTTTTGTGGCATGTTTGAAAGCTTAGAACTTATTAATGTTCTAAACGGTGATACCGACTGAAGATTGCTATCAGAGAAATTGCAATTAACGTTTTCGTTTTCTGAAATATTGTTCGAAGTTTTTATAGGAATTTCATTGGGAGTTCTAAGAGGGGTGGTCATTTTATCAATCCTATAATCATTATCATCATCACTAGTCATAATTATGTCATTTTCATCAATAGTTCCATTTTCAGGTACATTTTCTTTTGAAGCATTCATTAAATATTTTTCATTTAAAGAACTCTCTGTAGGTAACCGTTTCCAATTATAAGTAGGATCAGAGGAATCTAGAACTAGCTGCATATCTTTAAATAATTCGATGAAGGACGGTGATTTTTTAAAGTCAATATGATTTGAAACAGGAATAAGTTTGGGAATATGAGGAAAAATTGAATTTTTCTTTTCCCCGACAGTTTCCTTTTCTAACCCCAAATTCTTTTCAAGTCCATTATTTACCATTGGGTCTTTTGAATTATGAATATGTGAATGCACTCCATTTCTTTCATCAATATCATTCAGAACTTTGATATTACTTTTGCCAACAGATCTATCTAATAATTTATCACCTTCAGTAACTATAATTGACTTTTCTTGTGGATTTTTGACTTGGTTTGGAACAAAATCACCAAAAAGATCATCAACAAATAACTGACTTTGATGATCAACAGGGTTGGATAATTTAATCTCTGTATCATCGTTTTCTTCTGCATTTTCTTCGTCAAACTCATTTTCAGGTCCAGAAATGACATTCGAATTTAAAAGGTCTTTTTCTTGTTCCTTATTTGGCTCATCTTTAACAATTTTATCATGTTTACTCAATATAATAGAATGTTCCAAAATTTCGTTATTGGTAACCTCCTTTTTAATATTTACTTTCTGTTCTGTATCCATCTCAATTTCATTCC
Organism: Jamesozyma gamospora; assembly: GCA_030462905.1. Lineage (NCBI taxonomy): Eukaryota > Fungi > Ascomycota > Saccharomycetes > Saccharomycetales > Saccharomycetaceae > Jamesozyma > Jamesozyma gamospora. The sequence continues at coordinate 30,435 of JAMSGN010000158.1, forward strand.
TCTCTCCACTGGTTACAGGGACCTTTATCTCTGGTTCTTCCAATGACAAAGTATTTGCAGTAAAAGATGAATTTAATTCGATACTGTCTTTTTCCACAGTTGCACTCTTGTTTCTATAAATTTCAACTTCCTTATTTTCATCGGGAGATATTTCGATACCAACTTGTTCATAATCTGAATTACGTACTACTGAACTTATTCTTAATTGGCTTTGCGAATCATTATCATTATTTTGAGGTTTAGATACTTTTTCATTGTCGTTTTTCTCTGAATCAAGATTTTTAGAATCTTTTCTTATTTGTAATGGGGGCAATGGTTTTGTTTTATCAACCTGTTTTTCATGAGTTGATTTTGAAGCAGCAGACTTCTCAACTTTATCCTTACGTTTTTCCTTTTCCTTACCCCCAAATATACTTTTCATCTTTCTGAAAAACCCTTTCTTTTTCTTTGGTTTCTCTTTAATCAAATTTTCATCGAAGTTGGAAGATTTATTTTTCAAAAGTTTTTTATCGTTTTTCTTGACTTTTTCATTTTTATTTGTATTTTTTACATCTTGTGATATTAAAATATTCATCTTGGTATTAGATTTTGTTGTCTCTTTCGAGTTTAGTGCTTTATCCACATCTTCAAGATTCGTTGTACCTTCATTATCTAATTGACCTGTCTTTTCTAAATTTTTATTATGTTCAGATGTACTTAACAATAAATTAGACACATACTGTTTAGAAGTTACAGTAATTCCCTCAATTTTCCCATTAAGATTGGATGGTAAATTTGTAGTTGTTTGTTTAATCTTGACTAAGAGATCTTTGTTCAAAGTTAACAAATTTGATGCGAAATTAGAATAAACTGATGAGTAACATGTAGGAAACTCCTTTGATAAACTTTTCAAAACAGCTGGAACTATATCTTCTGCTGAAATTACCATTTTCTCTGAATCTCTACCATCATTAATGGTTAAATAATTGACTTGAATCATATTATCACTTCCATCAGCAGAAAATTCTACGAAGAAAGCTTCGTGCAGATTATTTGATTTCAACAAATATTGAGATGGTTCAATGTTCAAGAAAATAGCAAATTTTGATTTTAATTTTTCATTTTGATAAGCTTCTAATTCATGTGCTGTGGAATATAAAGTAATGTTACCTTTTTGTGCTTTAAATAAATGAAATGCTGTATCTTTTTCAAGAATTTTGGCCTTCGTAATCAAATTAGATATATAATCGGAATTGGTTGAATCAGACAGCAATCGATATGTTTTGGCAAAAGAATCTTTATGATCTTTTTTCATAACATCAAATCTAATTAAATTTTCATCAAATACTGAAACACAAACTTCATCGATGTAACAATAATTTTCAACAGTCAGTGTTGGAATCTTTGAAGGTAGTGGGACCTCATTAATTAATGAATTCATTAATATGTCAGAAATATGAGGTTTATTTGAATCTGGTGTATAATACTTTCGATGATCAATAATATTCAAAAATACTACATAATCACTAAAGATGACTAATAAATTTCTTTTATCTGGAAAAGTTGCATCAAAAACATCAAATACACCAACTACACGTCTTTTTAACCATTTATATTGTAACTCTACAGGCCAACCTTTTGCTAACTCAGTTAATATCTTACCTGAAGGTGTAAAGACTCTAGTGTTAAAAGAATATTTTGGTTTATCCATATTACCAAATGAATCAATTACATCGCTAATGTTATTGTAAGCAATTGTAGCAATGTTTTCATTTTGCAAAGAAGACCATTCTTTTTTCTTGTATAAATTATCAATGATAGATTTTAATTGTAATAATTTTCTTTGTGGACCGTGTATTATTGATTCGATTGTTTGTTCTGTATAAATATCATTAAGAGGAAGTAAATTTTGAAAATTTTTTAAGAATAATTTAATATCTTTATTAAATGTCTTGGTGGCAGCTTCGTGTCTTGTATAGGCTTTGTAAAAATAAGGTATAGTTGAACTACAAGCTTTTAAGACTTCTAAAGAACCAAATGGTATAGCTGATTTTAAACAGTCAAGAAAAATACAATTAATTCTTGTGACTTCATCAATAGTTGGAGGAAATAATTTGTTTAATTTTGTATTTGAAAACCCGTCAATTTCTTCATTCAATATTTTTACTCTTAAGACGATTAAAAATTTTTGTAAAAATTCCACAAGAGTAAAGGTAAAAGTTGATTGTAATTCTAATAATTCATTGAGGATTGTTTGAATTAAAGTATTGTCAGTTTCATTAGAATCTGTTTTTTCTGGTGGTTTATAGCTATATTCTGTTTGCTCAGGTGAATATTCTGTTACTGGATTAAATAATTGTTCCAGTTGTTCACCTAAATGAAATACTAATTTATTATTAAGTTCCATGTTTGCTTCATTATTTTCATAAACTATATCAACTAAGATAGATTTGATAAATCTTTCTTTTAACATTCCTAAAGAAATTATTCTTTCTCCAAATGTTTTAGGTGTTATTCCTGTCACTAGTTTACATTTTTCAGCAAGATTACCTACATGAACAGGATCATAATTTGTTAATATGGTTTCATTATTATTTGATAATTCTTTAATTTTATCCTTTTGTTTAATTGTTAAATTTGAAAATTTTTCTAACAGAGATATAGCAATAGCTTTTTTAGAATTAGATTTTTTATCTTGATCATTTAAATTTTCAATTGCAGGATAATATCTTGAATTTTCATCGATATTAATATCATTTAAATAAGTTAGACCAAATTTATCAAGCATAATTGAACTAATTTTATTTGTTTTTGAATCTTTAAAAATGCAAATGAAAAAATCTCCCCATATTAAATTATCAGTATTATGGAAAATTACTGATGTAGTAAAGACATCATCAATCCATTCTTTCGATGTTTTTGTTTTTATCCAAGTAGAATCTAATAATCTAACGTTTCCTAAAAGATTATTGAATAATTTTATTTCTAAATTATTGGAATCTATAATATCTTTATTATTAACGTGTTCTTTTATCTCATCATTTTTTCTCTTTGAATCTTGAGAATAAAGTGATGATATATCGATATTATTTGACATAATTAAAATATCATAAAAATGGTATTCTACTGTTTTTACGATTTATCTAATACTAATTTGATGAATTTGATTATATCTATATGGTTGATATGAACTTTCAGATCAATTTAATTGTTTCGGTTCTTGTTTACAGATTTCTTTAAGCATTCCTAAACAGGAATTTTCAAGAATAAAAATAATAAAAATCTCGAAACTGAAAAAAAAATAAGATAAAAAAAAATATAAAAATAAATAAAAAAAAAATTTGTAGAAAAATGTCAACAAATTTATATACCAAATTAGAGAATGATAGTTCATATAAATTATTACAGTTGACTCCCGAATTACTAAATATCTTAAAGAATAATGAGAAATTAAGTTTTAAATCATTGGATAAAGAGAAATCTAATGTTGTATTATGTTCAAAAGATAAGACATGGTTAATAAGACGAAAAGATCATTCGAATACAGTTATGTTAATGCATGAATTTGTTCCTGATAATACTAATGTTACAATACCTAATGAATCATTATTTGGATTACCGGCACCAATTAATGATTATCTTGGATTTTCAAGGACTACATATGAATATGAGACGAAATCAATTGATGGACAGTTAAATTTAAAAGAAGTACCAATATATGATGAAAATCCTTCATTTCCACAAAATTTAAATAATATTAAGATTAGGACATTTGATGAATTATTAGAAAATTCGCCATGTTCGAAATTAGAATCAAAACAATTATGGTATAAAGTTTGTGGTTGTGAAATTAATGAACAAATTTGTTTATTATCAAATTCATTTGTTTCAAAGGCTTTACATGTGATGCTTATGAGTATAATGGCAGAATCACTAGAATTAGATTCATTAAGATTAAATACTGTATTTGAAGCAGTTACTAAAGATTTAGATGATTCGTATAATTTTTATTCAAGAGAAGTTATTAGGACTATACTAAATAAGTTTGGAAAGAATAAGAGAAATGATGATGATGATCTATGGGAACTTGATATGAAACGAATTGGTAAGTGGTATGGTATAAATGCATTAAAAAAATATGCCCATAGAGAAAGTTTAGCACTAGATGAGTTTCTAATTAAATGGAAATCATCATTTCCACCATTTTTCCCATGTGATATTGATATTGATATGTTAAGAGGATATCATTACAAACCAAGAGAGTCACAAGTACAATTTATTTCTAATAACACATTATCTATGGATCCAAAGGAAAGGTTCAAATTACTTTTCAAGTTACAATCAAGTTGGGATTTGAACGATATCATTCCGTTTATTGAAGAGTTGAATGTGAAAGGTATGAAAATCGATTCATTTATTATGAAGTATGCTCGTCGCAGACGTCTGCCGGGGAACAAAGGTGTGGTGGTGACAAGCAGATCTTAGCCTAGCAATAAAGAATACAACATAAAGAATATATTTACAAGGTACAGAGAGTATTATTTCAGACAATCCGCAAGCCCTAACGCAGCAGCCCGAACCCTAACTAAATCGCACCCCAAAACCGCAATGAAACAGCCACACAAATTGCAACACTCAATTTTCACTCAGAAACCGCCGCACGACTTTGGCATGACCAATGAACAGGGCTCCGCCAAACCCTAAAAACATACTTTTTTTTTTGCTAATTGTTCTGGGTTTTTTTTTCGCTCACATTATAATTGTGGATTCCAATTTTGGATTACTAAGGCAGAACAAACAATTTCAAATTTTTTATACAATCACACTCATTATAAATCGATTATTAGACTTCTTTCTAAATAGTATACTTTTGTTTATATTTTATTAAATTTCTTTAATTAAAATCTTTCTTTCTTTGCACACTAGAATAAATAAGTTTCTTTCTCATTGACAGTTCAAACAAAATGATATCAAGAACAATATTTAGGAATTTAATCAAACCTATCAAAAATGGTTTTCCTGTTAATAACTATATAAGGAATTATTCTGCCATTGCAGTTGCTGAAGCAGTTAAGAAAGATCAAGATTTATCATTAGAAACACATACAGATATTCAACAAGCAACAAAAGAACAAATAAGTAATCGTACTTCAGATCTTAAGGATTCCACCGAAGTCATTCAATCAGGTACAACAGCTTTAAATCATGCTTATAGAGAAAATACAGGTTTTGGTACAAGACCAATCTATTTAGATATGCAAGCAACAACACCAACAGATCCTCGTGTATTAGATACTATGCTTAAATTTTTCACTGGTTTATATGGTAATCCACATTCTAATACACATTCTTATGGTTGGGAAACAAATAAAGAAATTGAAGATGCAAGAGAAAATATTGCAAAAGTTATTAATGCAAATTCAAAAGAAATTATTTTCACTTCAGGTGCCACGGAATCAAATAATATGACAATTAAAGGTGTTGGTAGATTTTATAAAAAAAATAAAAGACATATTATTACTACAAGAACTGAACATAAGTGTGTATTAGAAGCAGCAAGATCAATGATTAATGAAGGTTTCGATGTTACTTTCCTATCAGTTGATGAAAATGGGTTAATTAATCTTGATGAATTAGAAAAATCAATTAGACCTGATACTTGTTTAGTTTCAATTATGGCTGTTAATAATGAAATTGGTGTCATTCAACCATTAAAAGAAATTGGTGAAATTTGTAAGAAAAAAAAAGTTTATTTTCATACTGATGCTGCACAAGCTTATGGTAAGATTAAAATTGATGTTAATGAAATGAATATTGATTTATTATCAATTTCAAGTCATAAAATTTATGGTCCAAAAGGTATTGGTGCTTTATACGTTAGAAGAAGACCAAGAGTTAGATTAGAACCTTTATTATCAGGTGGTGGTCAAGAAAGAGGTTTAAGATCCGGTACTTTAGCACCACCATTAGTTGCAGGTTTTGGTAAAGCTGCAAAGATAATAATGGAAGAATTTGAAAATGATCAAAATCATATTAAAAAATTATCAAATAAATTAGTTAAAGGTTTAATGTCAAATGAACATACAACTTTAAATGGTTCATCAATTTATCGTTATCCAGGTTGTATTAATATTTCATTTGCTTACGTTGAAGGTGAATCTTTATTAATGGCATTAAGAGATATTGCATTATCATCAGGTTCAGCATGTACATCAGCATCATTAGAACCATCTTATGTTTTACATGCATTAGGTAGAGATGATGCGTTAGCGCATTCATCAATTAGATTTGGTATTGGTAGATTTACCACTGAACAAGAAGTTGACTATGTTATTAAAGCAATTTCTGAAAGAGTTAAATTTTTAAGAGAATTATCACCATTATGGGAAATGGTTCAAGAAGGTATTGATTTAAATTCAATTAAATGGTCAGGTCATTAATTTTATTTTTTTTAATTAATTAAATAATTGTAATGTGGAACAAGTTTTTCATATAAATATGTTTACATTTTTTTTCATTTTTTTTTTTGGGGGGGGAGTTAAGAGATGAGTAAAATTTTTGTATTAATTTGATATATCATTAAGTTTTGACATTATTTTATAACATTTTTTTATATATTTGAATATCTATATATATAATTTCTTTTATTTCCTTATAAAAATTCTTTAACTGCTTCGGCAATTGCATCACCAACTTCGGAAGTTGAATTATTACCACCTAAATCACCTGTTCTAATACCATTATCTAAGACTTTCTTAACAGCTTTTTCAACGGCAATACCTTCGTTAACTAAATTTAATGATAATTTTAACATCATTGCAGCTGATAAAATAGTGGCAATTGGGTTAACTTTACCCTTTGGTAAATCAGGAGCTGAACCATGACAAGGTTCATATAAACCAAAAGCTGTATTTGTATTTGGTAAAGAAGCTAAAGAAGCAGAAGGTAATAAACCTAAAGAACCTGGAATGACAGAAGCTTCATCAGAGATAATATCACCAAACATATTACTTGTAATAATTAAACCATTTAATTGTCTTGGATTTTTGACTAAGATCATAGCGGCAGAATCAATTAATTGATGTTGAACGGTTAAAGTTGGAAATTCTTCTTTAATAGTCTTTTCAACAGTTTTTCTCCATAATCTTGATGAAGCAAGAACATTTGCTTTATCTAATGACCAAATTGGTAATGGTGGATTATGTTGTAAAGCTAAGAAAGCAGCCATTCTTGTAATTCTTTGAACTTCTGGAATTGAGTATTGTTCAGAATCCCATGCAACACCATCACCATTATCTTCTTTTCTTTCACCAAAATATATACCACCGACTAATTCTCTTACGACGGTAAAATCTGTACCTTTAACGTGATCTTTCTTTAATGGTGATAAATCTAATAAAGAATCTGATACAAAATTACATGGTCTTAAATTAGCGTATAAATTTAATTCTTTTCTAATCTTTAAAAGACCTTGTTCAGGTCTAACGTCACCTGTACCCCATTTTGGACCACCGACGGCACCTAATAGGACGGCATCAGCTTCCTTTGATGCTTTTAAAGCTTCATCAGGTAATGGTACACCAGTAGCATCAATTGCGGCACCACCAATTAAATGATTTTGAAAATTGAATTTAATTGATGGATTATGGTTAGAAATTGCTTTTAAGACCTTAACGGCTTCTTCAGTAATTTCTTGACCAACATGATCACCTGGTAAGACAACGATATTTTTGGTAGTTGACATAATTAAATTTTTATAAGAATTTGTGATTGGTTATTTGAAATATATGGAATTGGAAGCAAGAACATAAAGATGAAAGGCATACTTATAAACAATTACCATACTGAGTCATTCATTACTATTGAAGTTTGTTGTAAGAAAATTTTTGCAAGCGGTGCCGGTCATAAGAGACCGTTTCCGGGAAAAAATGTTAAATAATATGAAATTTTTTGATTTAATATACATAGAAAAGATATAAACTATAATTAATTTAGCTTAATTTAATTTAATTTAATTTAATTTAATTTTGAGATTAAATTATTGATATCTAATTCAATAATTGGTGAGATTGATGAATTTGATTGAAATTTACGTAATTTAAGATTTTTTTCATTTTGTTGAATTCTTTTCAATTTATTAAATGAATTGAAACCACTAATTTCTCTATTTAATTTGAATGGTTGAAGGAAAAAATTAACTAATTGGAAAGATTCACCCATTGAGTGAATTTCATGAATAATATCTTCCATACAGATGATACCGTTTTCACCTAATTTTTCTTCGATGATATTATTATCATTTAAGAAGATTTCATTATCTTTGTAAATTACCTTGGATCTTTTTTGTAAAAGAGATCTAATTGAAGTTAGAGTTGGTTTACCGATGATTATATAAGGAGAAATCAATTTTAAGAGTGGGAAGATTTGTTTTGTTAATTTAATAAAGACACCTGTATTAATTTCATTTAATCTTAAAGTATTTAAGATTTTGAATGGTTTTGCTGGAATATTAAGTGAACTTGGGCCTTTAATTCTGATGATAAATAAAAGAGTCGGTTTACCATCGTAAGTAATTTTTTCTGTAATTAAATTGTCTTGTTCATCATCGTCTTCGTTGATTTCGATATTTTCATCTTCGGTTATTTTCAAGATGAAATCCTTTTCAGAAGGTAAATTAACGTTTAAATCTGTATCATTTGATAATTTTGATTTTTTCAATTCTAATTTTGATATACGTTTAATTCTTTGTTTTTCTCTTTCGGTAGCTAAAGTCTTTGCTACGATAGATTCAGCTCTGATGAATTTTTTCTTGTTTTTAATTTTTTGGACTCTTTGCTTTTCAGCTTTTGCTTGTGCTAGTTGTTGTTTTTCGATTCTTATTCTGTCAGCATTTCTTCTTTTACGAAGTAAGACTTCAGGGGTGGACTCTAGTTTCTTAGGTTCTGAGGACATGGGTGTTGCACTGTTGCACTGTTGTACTAGTAATACTACTAATACTACTAATACTACTAATACTACTACTACTAACAACACTCTTGTATCAAAACTTTTCTGTGAAAAACTTTTCAGCTCATCGCGAAAAACTGGAAAACTGAAAAATTTTCACGGCGTCGCGCGGCACGAAACAAGGCACGTGCCCAAAGCGTCTCCGATAAAAAAACAAACAGCAACAGAAATCGAAGCGTCGTTCACACGGCAACGACTTGCTGTTGTTGTTGTTACGACGTTTATCCTTGCATAATAAACTGTATAAATACATACATCTCGAAGCAGTCCCTCTTGCAGATTCCACACATCTGCATGTTCACACTCTCTTCGTTACTCTGCTCTTTCTCCTTCTGCTCTGCTCCAACGTCCCACCATGGAACCTGATACAAACAAAAATGAACTCAATTTACCACCGTTATATCAAAGAAACACCTCTTCCATCTATCAGTTATTGCAATCTCCAAATGACAATAACAATACAAATAATAATATGACTACCAATAGCAATACCAATAGCAACTCGTCTACCCCGTCCTTGATAACTCAACATACAAATAATGACTCATTTAACAACAATAATAGTAATCATTTAATTTCTCATTTTGCATCTTTACCCACATTATCAAGAAATTCAACCATTTTAAATACTAATAGTAATGACCATAATAATAATTCTCTCTCAAATAGACCTATTTTACCAAGTCTTTCTTTGACAACAAGAACTTTAACACCACCACATTTTTTATCAAATAATAATAGTGATTCTCATGTAAATAAATTCATTCAAAAACCAAATTCACCTCTATTAAATAATAACGATCAATTAATAACAAAATTAGATGATAATAGTATTACTACCACAACTACAATTCCTACGTCTAATAACAACTTATCAACAAGACGTAATACTCAAGAATTAATTGCAAAGACAATTGCTGAAAAATTCATTAATAAACCAATCTCAGAATATGCAATTATAGTCCGTGAAGCAGAATTAAACGTCTTAAATATTGATTCACAAAAATCAACAAAATCTCTTCTAATTAATGCTGAACAAAATCGTGAAAGAGAAAGACAAGTTTATGCTCTATTATGGTTAATGAAAAATTGTGAATCAAAACATGATAGTTATGTACCAAGAGGTAGAATTTTTGCTCAATATGCGTCTTCTTGTTCTCTATATAGTTTAAAACCTTTATCACAAGCTTCATTAGGTAAATTAATTAGAACTGTATTCCCAGATTTAACAACAAGAAGATTAGGTATGAGAGGTCAATCAAAATATCATTATTGTGGTTTAAAATTAATTACACAACAAAATTTTTCACAAAATGAAATTAAAATTGAAAATGATAATAAAATTAATGTAATTAATGATAATAATAACCCTAATAATAATATCTTAATATCAAATAATGATAACCCTAATTTAATACCAAATAATGATAATAATATTTTTATTTCAAATAAACGGCAAAAATTAAATCATAATGATAATGATAATGATAATGATAATGATAATGATAACAATCAAACTAATAAAGTATTATTAAATTTTTTCAAAGATAATGAAAAAAATAAATCAAAAAATTTTAAATTAAATTTACCATCAATTAATCAAAAAAATTTAATTAATTTTAATGATAATGACATCATTTCATCATTAGAATCATTATATCATATTTATTGTAATAAATTATTTGATAATATTAAATTTTTAAAATTTGATTCATTTTTAAATAATTTTTCAATTTTTAAATCAAATAATTCAATCTCACCCCAAATGTATAACCTTTTCATTTCAAATGATTTAATTAATTGGATAATAAAATGTGATTTAATTACTTTTAAATTAATTATTAAATTTTTAACAAATTTAATCTTTTTAAATAATGAAAATTCAAATTCAATAGATCTAATTAATAATTTACAAAATTTTATTAATAATTTTAAAAAAATTTCAAATAATTTAATTAATGATTTACCAATTAATTTGAAAAATTTTAAATTAAAAATTTTTAATAAATTTATTTCAATAATTAAAAAATTAATTAATTTAACAAAATTTTTCAATAAATTTTTAAATTCTTTCACTAATTTTAAATCTGGTATGAAAAATGATTGGAATTTAATTAATTTAAATGATATCTTTGATTTAATAATTAATTCAAAAAATTTTGAAATAATGAAATTAATTAAAAAATTTTTAAATGAAACAATTAATATTTTATTAAATAATGAAAATGATAATGATGAAAAAAATTTAAATTTTATAATTAAAAATTTTATTAATTTTATTTCAAATTTTAGTGAATCACAAATTATTGATAATTATATTAGATTCACAAATGCAATCATTGGTGATATTTCATTAATTTGTTCTGATAATCTTTTACCATGGTTATTTTTCAATAATTTAACAATTCAATTAATTAATTATTGTTTTGAAATTAATAATTTTTTACAATTTGAATTAATTAATGATTAATAATTTTTCTTTTTCTTTAAATAATAAAGTTTTATAGATTTTAATTTACAATACAAAAATGATACAATATTTTTTTTTTTTTTTTTTGAAAAAGTTTTTTTTTTTTTGGGGTTTAAAAATTTATACATATACATATAAAAAGAAAGACTGATTACATTAATATAATTTAATCATTTATTTCTTTGATTTTTTCTTCTTCTTTTTATCTTCACCATCTTCTTCAGCTTTTCTCTTTTTTTCTTTCTTTTCTTTCTTTTCTTTCTTTTCTTTCTTATCCTTCTTGTCCTTCTTTTCTTTCTTTTCTTTCTTTGGTTTAACTTCTTCTTCTTTATCATCTTCCTTCTTTGATGGTTCTTCTTCTTCCTTCTTTGGTTCTTCAACTTCTTCTTTCTTGATTTCTTTAATTAATTCATTTTTATCTTCAGTGTCAACTGGTTTTTCTAATGAAGTATAACCTTTTTTCCATTCATCTGGTGTGTTTTCATTAACACGACCATATTTATCTAATTTACCATCTTTTTTCAATTGTTTTTTCTTTTGTGCAATTGGACCAAGACCCCATCTTCTTGGATATAAATCTCTTTCCATAATACATCTTTTGACTGTAGCAACAATACCATGATCACATGTAGCTAAATCAACTGTTGACATTTGTGCAATAGCAACTGCAATAGCTTCACCCTTTGTGGTAATTAAGACAACTTCATCATATAATTCAATACCATCTTCATAACGTAATAAACCTGGTATCATTAGTTTTGCACCATAACAAACTGCATTAACAGCTGAATCTTTAACAACAATTCTTTTATAACCAACTAATAAAGTTTCTAATGGTTGAATAATTTTTCTTAAATATGATTCATCTCTTGTATTATCATAAATATATTGTGCATCCAATACATCATGTAATGTAACTAAATTATCATTTTCGGATAAAGCACCTGATCTAACACGACGTAATTCTTGCATATGACCACCAACACCTAATAACATACCTAAATGAACACAAAGTGTTCTCATATAAGTACCAGCTTCACATGATGCCCAAAATACACCTAAATTTCTTTTATTATCAAATTCAATTAAATTTGAATCATAAATTGTACGAACTCTTAATTGACGTTTAACAGCAGAAATTAATGGTGGTCTTTGGAAAAGAGCACCAGTTAAATTTTCTAAAGATTTATTTAAATCTTTTTCATCTTTTAAAATATCATGTAATCTAACAATACAAACATACTCTTTACCAGCAGCTTGTTGTGATTTAACTAATCTTGTTGCTCTATCAATACAAACAAGAAGACAACCAGTAACTTTTGGATCTAAAGTACCTGAATGACCTGTCTTTTCACAACGTAAAATTCTTTTAATCCATGCAACAACTTCATGAGATGATGGATTTGATGGTTTATCTAAATTAATAACACCTGAACTAATATAAGATTTAATATCTCTCTTTAATGGTGATGAACCAGCTGGAATTGGTGTATAATGACCACTTCTGACTAATAATTTATCATAACCTTTTAATAATAATGGCCATTCATTTGTATTTGTTGAAGCACCAGCATCTTGTGGTTTAATAACAAATTCTTCAGACATGATTTCGATGAATATGTTAATGTATATCTATATCTATCTATATGTTTTTTTTTTAAATTATATTATAAATTTAATGAATCTTCTATTTATTAAAGTAGTTAAGAATTATTTTTTGGCCATCGCGAATGAAAAATTTTCCATTATTGAAAAGAAAATTTTTTCATTTTTTTTTTTTTCGTTTGTTTTTTTTTTCTTGCAAATTTTATTGTCGGGTAACAAAATTTTAATGAGAAAAACGTCACAAATTTTAACTAAATAAAATATTTTTATTAAATTTAATATTATGGGAATTTTTTAATGGTTGTAGTTTGATGTATTTTATATGGTTGATATTGTTTAAATATTCTTAAAAACTTGGTAATTATCAGCTAAATTTAGTTAACCTAATTTATAATTCCAATTAGAAATCAAAATGATGGCCTATATAAAAATCATTTTTTAAAAGATTCTTAATGACAATGATTATTATTACTATTTTAAAATTTAGAATTGAATTATTTGTGTTGTTTACTCTGTTAGATTAATTTTTAATTAATAATGTTTGAAAAAATTTCTGGTTTATATTTTGTTTACATAAATAATACCAAAAACAAATTTCATAATTTTAAATATTCTTTTAAAAAAAAAATAAAATAAATAAATAAATAATTAATTAAAAAATGTTCTACATAAATGTTGAAAATAATGTTTCTCTGTTTTTGTTTTTTTTTTCTTTTCATTTGTTTAATTCACTAATTAATCTTTTTTCCACAGCCTCAATAAACTCTTCAGTAGTAACATAACTTGATCTAGTAGTATTACCCATATTTAAAGCTAAATCTTTTGTCATAATATTATCAATTTGTACCGTATCAATGGTTGCTTTTTCCAAAGTTTTACCAAAATTAATAACATCAGCTGAATTATCTAATTTACCTCTCTGAATGATACCTTTGGTCCAAGCAAAGATAGACGCAATAGAATTTGTTGAAGTTTCTTTACCTTGTTGATGTTGTCTATAATGTCTTGTCACAGTACCATGAGCTGCTTCACTTTCAAAAGTTTTACCATCAGGTGATAAAAGAACAGAAGTCATTAAACCTAAAGAACCAAAACCTTGGGCAACAATATCAGATTGAACATCACCATCATAATTTTTCATTGCAATGATAAAACCACCTTTTGATTTTATCATTTGTGCAACCATATCATCAATTAAACGATGTTCATACCAAATACCTAATTTTTCAAAATCTTTCTTATAAATTTCATTATATTGTGTTTCAAAGATATCTTTAAATTTACCATCATATTTTTTCAAGATTGTATTTTTTGTTGATGAATATAATGGTAATTTTCTTTCTAAAGCTAATTTAAAAGAAGCATGAGCAAAACCTTCAATTGATTCTGTAGTATTATACATAACCATTGCTACACCACCACGTTCTGGATAATCATATACTTCCAATTCAATATCTTCAGTTTCCTTTGATGAAGATTCAAATTTTAATTTCAATTTACCTTCGTTTGGTATAACGACATCAGTAGCACAATATTGATCACCAAAAGCGTGTCTACCAATGATGATTGGATTTTCCCAATGAGGAATTAATCTTGGAATCTTTGGAATTATAATTGGTTCTCTAAAGACAGTACCACCAAGAATATTTCTAATGGTACCATTTGGCGATTTCCACATTTTTTTAAGATTGAATTCCTTAACTCTTGCCTCATCCGGTGTTATTGTTGCACATTTAACTGCGACACCGTATTTTAAAGTTGCATTAGCAGAATCGATGGTAACCTGATCATCGGTTTGATCACGATATTCCATACCAAGATCATAATATTTCAAATCGACGTTTAAAAATGGTAAAATTAATTTTTCTCTAATCAAGTGCCAAATGATTCTTGTCTGTTCATCACCATCCATTTCCACAATGGGGTTGACAACGTTAATCTTTACAGTCATTGTTACTGGGGGGTATACGACAGGGTTATGTTAGTGAACACAAACCTCCATCACCAGTCATTAACACTACCGACACCCCAGTATTTATACTTCCCAAACCGCAATACCCCATCGGAGAACCCCTTTTATTTGCCACTCCATTTTTTTTTTACCGCCGAGCTTCAATCGATTTCGAGTCTTTTCGGTTTAGTGGAAACAAACTCCGATTTTTCGCACTTGGAAACATCGAGCCGATTTTTCGGTGATATTAACATCATTTTTCACATATATAAATATACTGCTACATAGTATTAAACATATAATATCCTTAGAAAAACCCATTCTTGAACTTATTTGGGATATTAGCAATCTTAATTCTTGATTCTAATTCATCATCTGTAATTACTGTGCCTCTTGATGCACCTCTTTGAACTTTTTCTTCATGTTCAATTTCATGTTCATGATGTAATAATTCATGTTCAATATCTTCTTTATGAACTGTTCTAACATCTGGATCATTTTCTGCATGAAATTTATTCCAATGATGAATTTCATATTCTAATTCAAAATCTGAATGATGTCCAACACCAACACCTAAATCAGGAAATTTACCACCTTTATTAGCAAATTCTAAATATTCTTGTTTTGAAATTTTATCATCACTATTAAGATCCATTAATTTTTTAATAACAAATGAAACAACTCTATCACTTTGTTCTTCATCAATCTTCTCACTTTCATCATGTTCACCCATACCATCACCTTTACCAATAACTTCATTACGACTTAAACCATAAAGTGATAAGATATCATCTCTATCTAAATAACCTTTCTTCTTAATATCATGTAATGCAAAAAATTGTTCAGGTGTATATTTATCTAATTCATGTTCATGTTTCATATGCCATTCTTCCCAAGTTAAACCTTTTGGTGGTTTTTCAATTTCAATATTAATTTCTTCTGTTTTTTCATTATTTAATTTATCTTTAATTGATAAACAATTAATAAAATTTATAACTAGAAAAAATAATATTATTATATTATTAATTAATTTCATCTTATATCTATATCTATATCGTTTCTCGTTTTTTTGCTTTCTTAACTATAAAGATCAAGATTCTTTTTTTAAATGTTGTTTTAAATCGTTTGATTTTTTTTTTTTCAATTTCGTTCAAAATGAGTAAATACAGAATGTTTCAATTATATTTATTTTTATTTTAAGTAAATAAAGAAACAAATTTTTTAAAAATTTCAATTTTTTTATTCGTGTATATTATAAAAAAAGAGGTTATTAATTAAATAATATTTAAAATATTCTACATTAAAAAGTAAAGCAAAGGAGTTAGTTAAGATCAATTAAAAGAAAACAAACAAACAAAAAAAAAATCAAAAATTAATTTTCTATAAATTCATTAAAATTTCCTGTATTAAATTTTTTTTTTTTTCTTCTTGTCATTAAATTATTGATTTAACTTAAAATTCTTCATCAGAAGAAACGTAAGCATCACCCATTTCCTTCTTCTTCTTCATTCTTTCCTTCTTCTTCTTTCTTAATTCAGCAGATGATAACTTCTTCTTCTTCTTACCACCAGAAATCTTATTACCCATAGCATCAAATTTATCTTCTTCATCTTCTTTCTTTTCAATTCTTGGACCAGCACCTTGACCAGTAACCCAGTTATGACCAGATGGAGTCATTCTACCATCTTTAACAGCCCAAACTTCTTCAGTTAAATTCTTTGTAAATTCAGCAGAGTGAGTAATAACAATAATACCACCTTCAAAAGCTTTTAATGCCTTGGATAAAGCACCTAAAGAATCTCTATCTAAATAATTGGTTGGTTCATCTAAGACGATTAAATGAGGTCTTTGCCATGAACAAGCAGCTAAGACTAATTTAACTTTTTGACCACCAGATAAACCTCTAATTCTTGAATGGGAAACTAATTCAGCATCTAAACCTAACATAGCACAATGTTCTTCAATTTCTTTTCTAGTTAATGGACGGAATTGACCAGAAGCTAAAGCTTCTTTCATATCAACTTCAGCAACCATCTTTGAATGTGATTCAACTAATTCACCTCTTGGTAACCAAGCATTATCAACAGACATCATTGGGACCCATCTTTCAGATTTCATACCAATGTTTTCACCTAATAAGAAAGAACATTCATATTCGTAAGTGTTCTTGAACTTTCTTCTTGAATGAATACCAGCAATTCTTCTTGGGGTACCTTCAATCTTGAAGATTTTGTTCATAGCTTCAGCATCATTTTCATTAATTTGTCTGTTAGCTCTATCCATGGTTTCTCTATCTTCACCAGTTTGGAATCTCCATTGAATATATTCAGATGGAGTCTTATCTAAATGAGATTCAATATGAGCAAAAGCATGTTGCTTAATGTAAGCAATACGACAATTTTCATGAGTGTAAACTTCACCAATAGTTGGTAATAATTCACCAGTTAAGACATTAATTAATGTAGATTTACCAGCACCATTTGGACCAATAACAGCAATTCTTGATGATAAAGAACATTGGAAATTAATATCAGAAATTTGTGGTTTTGAAGTACCTTCATATTGGAAAGTCATGTTAGAAACTTTAACAATAGCTTTTTGTTTAGTCTTAACACCTTCTAAGTAACCTGGTTCTGGGAATCTAAATTCTAAATCAGAAGCACCTAATTCGTAATAAGATTTAGCAGTTGGACATTTCTTAACGAATTCAGATAAATTACCTTTATATTTTCTTAATTTTAAACCTTCGTAATGAATAATGTATTGACAAACGTTATCTAAGAAACCGGAATCGTGAGAAACAGTAATAGAAGTAATACCACAAGTGTTTAAGTAATCGACTAACCAAGCGACGTTAACAGTATCTAAATGGTTAGTTGGTTCATCTAATAATAAGATATCAGCATTCTTTAAGACAGCTCTTGCTAAAGCTAATTTCATTTTCCAACCACCTGATAAGGAAGCAATTGGCATAGCAATCATTTCATCGGAGAAACCGAATTCCTTTAATTTAGCAATGATAGCTTCTCTGGTACCGACTTTACCTTCAAAGACGAAATCGACAACTGAAGTATCAGCTTTAGTACCATCGATATCATGTTCAACGTAAACGGTTCTACATTCTTCTTGAGTTGGGAAACCATCAACTTGACCGTTGGCAACAGCTCTCATTAAAGTAGATTTACCAGCACCATTTGGACCACATAAACCGTATCTTCTACCTCTCTTTAATCTTAATTGAGTCTTGTTTAATAAGATCTTAGCACCGTAAGCTAAAGAAAATTCACAGTTACATAAATCTTCACCTTCATCTTCTTCATCATCGAAGTTTGGACCAACTGGAATATTATCAACAGCTCTCTTTCTGAATTCATCTAATAAATCTTTAGCAGTTCTTTCATGTAAGAAAACAGTCATGTATTGTAAAATTTGTTGGAACCAAGTACCTTGATCAATGATTCTTTCATCAATTAAATCAGCGGCCATAGCAGCAATATATTCAACATCGATCTTAAATCTTGGAGCAACGTTTTCAGACTTGAAGACTTCGTTTAAAACAGATAAAGTAGTTGAAACATCACCAGCATGAGAAACTTCTGGTAATTCATCATTGTCACCAACGTTACCAACTCTTCTTAAAGTCTTTAAACCTCTTAAAGTAACTTCACGGGCTTCTGGATCAGCAATGGTAGCGAAATTGTTCTTTAAACCTGGTAATAATTTACCTAAGAAAGGAGCAACAACTTGTGGATCTTCGACTAATTTACACATGTTATCAATAATAACAGCAGCTTTTCTCTTAATTGAGGTTTCTCTTTCAGCTAAACCTCTAGCTAATAATGGAACCATAATGGATAAAGTAGCTGGAGTAACTTCAGCAACGAAAGTAGTAGCACCTAAGGAGTGAACAGTTTCTGGGACTAAAGCTGGATCAGCAATACAACCGATTAATTCTGGAATAAATCTGTCGATATCTTTGTTATCAACAGTTTCGGTAGCTTTAGTAATAGTAGCAGTAGCAGCAACTTTAACTTCTTTCTTGGTATCCCACATAGCTTCAGATAAGACAGGAATTAATTCAGGCATTCTTAAAGCGACTTGGGTCTTAGCGGCATCGACTAAATCGGAAATGGCAGCTAAGATAGCAACTTTTTCTTGCCATTTGTTAGTTTCAGCTAAAGCAGTAGTTAAATGTGGTAATAAAGCTTTAACGGCGACTGGGTTAATGGCTTTGACGATAGCGATTAAAGTCTTTGAAGCGATTTCTTGGGTTTCCTTATCTTTTGAACCAGTTTGAGAACAAATTTCTGGAACTAAATCGACAATGTATGGTTCGACGGAAGGAGATAAGTTAGCTTCATTAGCAATGTGAGCAACAGCTTCTAAAGTGTTAGCAGCAGTTTTCTTATCTTTAATACCTTTCTTTAAGGATTCGTGGAAATGTTCTGGAACATCATGTTCGATGATGTTACCGTTAATGAAAGAAGAGATTTCAGTAGCAACTTGTTCTCTGTTATCAGCGGTAGCAACAGATAATTTGCTGAAAAGTTCTTCTAAAACCTTAATAGATTGAGCAGAATCAGACATATTCTTCAAAGGATACACGGTTTTTTTTAAAAACTAAAAAAAAAAAAAAAAAAAAAAATTAAGAAAACATGT
>JAMSGN010000159.1:0-49755 GCA_030462905.1 Jamesozyma gamospora
CGATCTACGTCGTAGGGAAATATTTATCTTGTAAATGAGTGAAACCAGGAGAGACTAAGACATGATAACCTTTTGGAACGACAAATGAAGTATTTGGTACTTGAATATCTTTAATAACTTTACGGAAAAGAGAATGTAATGGATGATGTAATCTTAAAACTTCTTTAATTGTTTGATTTAACAATGGCATTTTTTCTAAATCATCAAAAGTTAATTCTCTTGAACCATTATCTAAGATACGCATTTGTTCTTCATATAATTCTTGTTGAACGTCAGGTCTTTCAGCTAAGTGTAATAAGATCCAAGCAGAAGTTGCAGCAGAAGTATGTTGACCACCCATTAAGACACCGATTAATAAATTAGCAATTTCTTGATCTGTCATCTTAGTACCATCTTTATAAGTTGAATTTTTCATTAAAGTATCAATTAAATCTCTATCTTGAATATCATTCTTGGCTCTTCTTTCTTTAATTAAAGATAAATAAGTACCTGAAATTGTTCTTTGAGCATGATCTCTTCTCTTGTTGTTTGCAGTTGGTAAATTTGGGAAGACAAAATTAATTGGAGTGAAACCTCTATCTAAATCGGTATACAAATAAGCAAAATCAGTATCTAATTTATCTCTCATTTCTTTACCTAATAAAGTTCTTGATGCAGTGAAAATAGTCATTTCAGGTTGAGTAACCATGACATCGATATCACCAGATGATTTTTCATTAATCTTAAAATTTTTTGAAGTTCTTAAATATTTATAAATTTCTTCAAGGAATAATGGAACATACGTCTTAAAGGCTTCCTTTGTTAAAGCACCTTTAACGAATTTTTTTTGATCCATTAATCTTGAATTTGGTACATCGTAAATAACACCTTTACCAAAGACAGGAGTTGTTAAATGAGTATAAGCAGCTTCAGCTGAGACTTCAGCTAATTTAGCATTAAAGATGAATTCATGACCTTTTGGACCTAAATAAACAGTCATAACTTTACCTAAAAGAACAAACGAGAAGATATCACCATATTTTTTTTGACAATTATCAAAGAAAACGTATGGAGCAGGACCGTAGGAGATAGCAGAACCAAACCATGGAATCCAATGGAAAACCATTGGAGGACGATCTTTTCTTAAAGAATAAAGAAATTGCCATATAATATTATAAACAAATGGAGTTAAGATAACGATTGATAATTTTTGTGATAATGGTAAAGCCAAAAAATGTGAAATTACGACATTAACGTATGAAAAAAGTTCCACGACAATGGAGGTTGATGTAGATGTTGAATCAGACATCGTTTATAAAATGTATATGTTTATATGTTATTATTTGGGGGGTGATGAAAACTTTGAAAATTAGCAAGAAAATGGCTACCCCAGAAGATAAATTGAAGTAAAGAAAATCAATAGTTTATATAATAAATGCATAGATACGTAAGCAAGGCAACGAGATTTTGCCATACGAAACGAGCATCGATTGAGTAAGCAGGCAGCAAATTGTGAAATCGTTGATTACTATGAGCAACTGAAATAGAATTTCATATCGGATTTGGCACGTAAACGACGGAACGAGACAACAAAATTTTCCAAAGCAACGAATTTATTTCCCTTATTTCCCGGGCGGAAAAACCGTGCTAAACGAGCGGCTCGTTTAGCGAGAACGGGTATTTCGGACGGCCAAAAAGCATCGAGAGTCGTGTCAGATGACAATATTGCTGTCGTGGGCAGTGAGACGAATGTTACTATGTATGAATAAAACGCACTATACAATTTAAATACTCTCGTTATCAAATCTTCTGGCGGCTTCCTTCCAGTTGATAACGTTCCAGATAGCCTTGAAGTAATCAACCTTTCTATTTTGGTATTGCAAATAATACGCGTGTTCCCATGCATCAATGGCAACTAACGGGATTAACTTACCAGTAACGGTATCCTGATTATACCTTTGAACGACTTCTAATTTACCACCGTTTTCTAAATTCTTAACGATGAATGCCCATCCTGAACCTTGAACACCTGCTAATTTTTCGTTTGTTAATTTTTGT
The DNA here is from genome assembly GCA_030462905.1 of Jamesozyma gamospora. Classification (NCBI taxonomy): domain Eukaryota; kingdom Fungi; phylum Ascomycota; class Saccharomycetes; order Saccharomycetales; family Saccharomycetaceae; genus Jamesozyma; species Jamesozyma gamospora. The sequence continues at coordinate 2,038 of JAMSGN010000159.1, forward strand.
AATGGTTCCAAAGAGCCAAATTGTTCTTTTATAGCTTTAGCCAAATTTGTATCCTTAGATAATTCACCACCACCATTCTTTTCTGGTGCTAAATTCTTCCAAAATAAACAATGGTTTGTATAACCACCACCATGAAATTTCAAATTTTGTTGTAACTGAATGATTTCTCTAGCAACTTTTGGTGATGGATCTTTTGATAACACATGTTGCTTTTCTTGTAATTGTTCAATAGCTGTATTGAAACCATTGACATAAGTTTGATGATGTTTCTTATAATGTAATTCGTTAATTTGTCCACTAATAGATGGTTCTAAATCACCAAAATCCCAATCCAATTCAGGTAATGTAACTTTATGTCTAACAAAATTAGAAAACAATAATTTACTTGATGATGATTTTAATGCAGTATTAGTTAAAGTAGCTCTAGATAACATTTTAATATGTTTGTGTCGTGTCTTATATGTCTTGCGAAACGTCTTTCAATCATTTTTTATCTTTCACTTGCGTTTACTTATATATATATAACATCACTATCCCTTAATTTACGCTGCGAACAAAAAAAAACTGCTCCGATTCGTCCATCGCAGATTTTTTTTTACATGGGAAAATGAAAAATTCCATTGGATTAGTCAGCTGTAAATTACATCTAGAAACAAAAACGTATAGAAAGACTTAATATATTATTGTTACTTCATTCATTACACAATGAATTGAGCTTGTTAAACTTATTATTTACTTTTTATATGACGTATAGTATAAAGAGAAAAAGGGAAAGGTATATACAATTTTATGAAGTTGTACTTGCCCTTGCATCAAAATATAATTTTGGATCTAATTTTTCAATTGATGCAGATTTTGCTTCACCATCAAGGATAATTTCAGTTAATAATTTCCCTGTGGCAACAGCATTATTAATTCCCCAACATGAATGACCTGATGCTAAGAAAAGATTTGAAACATTTGTTTCACCAATTAATGGACCTGAACTTGTTGGTACATTTAAAACAGGTAAATAACATGCTTGTTTCTTTAATAAATAACCTTTTTGTAAATTTGGTGATAATTTTGATGCATAATTAAATAACTCTTCACATTTACTATAATTAACAATAGCACTTTGTGTTGGATCGGGTAAATCCATTAATGTATCACCTTCACCACAGACATAAACTTCATCCTTTCTTGCATAAATTTCTGGTGAAAAATATTCTGTATCATTAATCTTTAATTCACTAAAGATTGCATATGGTGAAATTTTTTTAACATCATTTGGTTTAATGGTTATTGAATGAGCTCTTAATCCAGATATTGGACAATCAGGCAAAATTTTTGATGTCCATGGTCCTACAGTTAAGATAATTTTATCTAAGTCAGTAACAAATCTTACATTTTCATCATTTGTATCATTAACATTAATATTACTTTCAGTTTTTTTAAAACCAGGTAAATTTTTTAAATGTTTATTTTTACCACTAATTGGAATATATGTAATACCACAAGCTTTATCTGTATCGATTTCTCTTTTAATATTTGTAATTTGACCATAAACTAAATCAACGGCACCAGATTTCATTGCTAAATTTAAGATAAAATGTGTAAATTTATATGGATGTAATTGAGCTGTAGTATCTGTGTTACCTAAGATTGACCAATCTGTAACTAGATCTTTATTAACCCAATTTAACCCGTCAGGTAAATTTTTATTTGTTACAGATTCATCACTTATATGTAATTTATCCTTTAAACTATCGATTGATTCATCATCATTTGAATAAATACTTTCATCTAATTCATTATCACTTAAGATATTATCATGATCACTTCCCATTGAACTTAAACTACTATTTGAATTTCCACTACCAAGCATACTTTTCAAATTTTTTGATGTTTTTTTCCTATCTTTAATTTTTTTAGACACTGAAGAATTGGTGTTACTATTAGTGTTTTTTAAATTATTATTTTGTTTTGAATCATTATTTACTTGTTGATTTCTAAGATCACCTTCTAAAGATATTGTATCTAATAATCTATAGTCCCATAATTCACCACCATTATATTTTAATGCTAATTCTTTATGCATTGAAAAACTTAAAGCTCCAATTTGTGATGGGAAAGCCCACGAAGCTAATAATCCACCAGCTTTACCTGATGCAGCACAAGCGACTTCATTACTTTCATATATGGTAATATGATGAGTCTTTGATGAAAAATTCGGATGAATAGTTAAATAATAAGCAATTGAACAACCAATAATACCTGCACCAATGATAGCAATTTCAATTTTTTGTGAAGTTTCCTCTGACATATTATCGTTCATTGTATAGCAAGTAGTGATAATCCTAAGAGCGAATTAATTTACGATTGTCGTTACAAAAAAAATGTAAACTTTTATTATATATACCGTAGTAGATGGTTAGTTATCAGACCATGATATCAACAATACATATCTAGTATTTATTTATTTATTTATTTATTTGTTAAGACGTATTGAAGGATTAACTGCGTTGTGTTGTAGGGAGTTCGGGGAGCGGAAGTTCGTATGTGATTGGGCGGAGAAAGGGGTTTGAACTGTGCAATTTAAGATCAATGTGAGATTCTGTTCTCTTCCTTGCGGTGATGCTTCCCGAGAACAATTCAACGTTAAAAAACTCGGCAAAGCAAGCGAAACCCAAGAAAACAGTTTCTGTATGGCGAGATTCTTGTTGCCAAGTTACCACTCCGTTCGTCGAGGGACTGCACTACATCTGTACATCCTCGCGTAGACCCACACATTGGGCGCTTTTGTGCGCAGCGGAAAAACAAACACGAACTGAAAATTTCCGTTTGCATTTACACAGTGATCTACAGAAAATCCGCCTGGAAAATTCCCAACTGTGGCGTGTCTCGCAGAAGTTTTCTTTCTGAAACTTGTCTAGCATACGTTGGTTCCATCAATATGTTCCAAACTAGTAGAATTTCATATAGTCGATTATACATTAAACCCCATCTTATTATGTAAAAACTTACTTATAATTTTAAAAGTATTTATTTCGTATATCATAATCGATTCAAATAGATACATCACCAAGTAAAAATGGCTAAGTTCTTAAAAGCTGGTAAAGTTGGTATGTAAAATTTAACTAATAACATTAATGAAATTGAAAGAAAATAGTGAAAAAAAATTGAAATTTTATAACAACAAAATAATCAAACCATAACTAATTTGCAGAAATAAGACAATTTTCCACACCATAAACAGATCATTTTTAAATCATGAAATTGAAAAATAATTTAACACAAATTTTGATACCATAAGAGACTAAATTTTTCCTTTTCTTTCGTTTCGTAACCATACCATTTGATTTTAAATATACGTGTTACTAACAATTTTCAAAATAAAATAATCGCAAAATAAAATTATTTCATGTTTTGTTTTTGATTCTTTTCTTTTACAATTTTAAATAGCTGTCGTTGTCCGTGGTCGTTACGCAGGTAAGAAGGTTGTCATCGTCAAACCACATGACGAAGGTTCTAAATCTCACAGTTACGGTCATGCTTTAGTTGCTGGTATTGAAAGATACCCATTAAAGGTTACCAAGAAACATGGTGCTAAGAAAGTTGCCAAGAGAACCAAGATTAAACCATTCATCAAGGTCATTAACTACAACCATTTATTACCAACAAGATACACTTTAGATGTTGAATCTTTCAAATCTGTTGTCACTACTGAAACTTTTGAACAACCATCTCAACGTGAAGAAGCTAAAAAAGTTATCAAGAAAGCTTTTGAAGAAAGACATCAAGCTGGTAAAAACCAATGGTTCTTCTCTAAATTAAGATTCTAAGAAATTTATTAGCATATTTAATTCAGTTTCACTCGGTTTTTTATCTATTTCTTAAATATATATATCTTAATATTGAAAATGCATCATTTCCTTAATGGGTTTTTTAATTATTTTACAACGCTTTTTTTTATATATATATAATTTCTTATTTTCTTGATTCCACTAGAAAATAATAATATAATAAAAAAATAATAATAATACTCTACTTTATATAAAAAAAAAAATACTACGATATTTAGTACTCTTTTCTTTTGTTACTGTTTTCTTAATAAACAAATACCTACATAAAATAAACATTGAAAACTATTTAGACTTTATTATTTTTATAAAATTGACATCCGCAAGAAAACAAAAGACAAGAAAAATTGCATACAAAAACTAAATTATTTATTATAGAAAAATGTTGTAAAGATATTTCTTAAACAAAATATTAAAAATGCTTACCATTAGTCGTCGTCATTTTACTACGACACTAATTAAACAAACTTTTTTAAAGAAACCACAATTTGATATTAAAAATGTTATTAAAAACATACCTGAATATATACATTCAATTAAATCAAGAAATTTAATTAAAGAAAATGAAATTTTAGATAAATTAAATTTAATTCCAATTCAATATGAAGAAATTAAAAATTTTAATAAAGAAATTAATAATATTCAAAAATTAAGAAAATCATTAGAAAATGAAATTAAATTAGATAAAAAGCTTTTGAATTTAAATTTAAATAAAATTAAATTACTTAAAGAAAATTTTCAAAATAAATCAAAAATTTTATTAAAATTAAATGAATCAATTAATGAAACAATTTCATCTTTACCAAATTTAATTAAAAATGATGTACCATTAAATGGTATACCAGAAATAATTGAATGGATAAATAAACCAAATGAAAAAATTGAATCAAATGAAAATAGACAACATATTCCAATAATGCTAAAGAAAAATTTAATTAATATTAAAAAAGCATCAGAAACAACAGGATCTTCATCTTATTATTTATTAAATGATGCAGCTGAATTAGAAATGGCTTTAATTAAATATTCAATTGATAAAGCAACAGATTATGGTTTTAAATTCGTTTTACCACCTTCCATGGCAAGATTAGGTATAATTAATTCATGTGGTTTTAGACCAAAAGATATGAATGGAGAAAAACAAATTTACGAAATTAATGATCAAGGTATTGGTTTAGTTGCTACTGCTGAAATTACATTGGCAGCACTGGGTTTTAATGAAATAATAGATTTTAATGGTGAAAATAATAAAAAAATTGTTGGTTTTAGTAGATGTTATAGGGCAGAAGCTGGTGCAAGAGGTAAAGATACAAAGGGACTTTATCGTGTTCATGAATTTAGTAAAGTTGAATTATTTTGTTGGTGTAAACCAGAATTTAGTAATAATCTTTTAGAAGATTTAAAAAAATTTCAAATTGATATCGTTAAAAATCTTGGTTTATTTGCAAAAGTAATTAATATTGCAAGTGATGATTTAGGTAATCCTGCTTATAAAAAATATGATATTGAAGCATGGATGCCTGGTAGAGGTTCTTTTGGTGAAATTAGTAGTACATCAAATTGTACAGATTTTCAAAGTAGAAGATTAAATACTAAATTTAGAAATAAAGATAATGAATTAGAATTTGTACATACTTTAAATGGTACTGCAATGGCTGTTCCAAGAATTATATTAGCAATTGTTGAAAATTTTTATGATCCAGTCACTCATAAAATTCATATTCCACAATGTTTAGTACCATATATGAGAGGTAAGACTTTTATTTAATCCTATATAGATCATGTCAGTTGCAATACTTGTAAATATTTATGCGTACCCTGTTTATAAGTTCGTTTTTTCTGCTTTATTGATTTTTTATAGTATGATCTAAAAAAAAAACAAGGTGAAAAAAAAAAAATACGTATACATTATTACTTGATATAATATTTAAAACTGTTATAGCAACAATCATAAAATAACAATTTATCAATGTTACTTTTAGCATTAAGTGATGCACATATTCCGAATAGAGCAATTGTATGTTTTAATAACAATCTTCTTAATTACATCTTTTTTACTAACGTGTTTAAATAGAATATTCCACTAAAATTTAAAAAATTACTTGGTATACCAGATAAAATTTCACATGTTGCATTACTTGGTAATAGTACAAAATCATTAGAATTTTTAGAATTTACTAAAAAAATATCATCAAATGTGACAATTGTTCGTGGTGAATTTGATGATTCAATGATAAATATTGATAACAAAAGACAAGAAATTCCAATGAATGCTATTATAAAATTAGGAAATTTTAAAATTGGTTGTTGTAGTGGTTATACTGTAGTACCAAAAAATGATCCATTATCTCTTTTGTCATTAGCGCGTCAATTAGATGTTGATATTATGTTATGGGGTGGTACTCATAATGTTGAAGCTTATACATTAGAAGGTAAATTTTTTGTTAATCCTGGTAGTTGTACTGGTGCTTTTAATGTCGATTGGCCCGTTATTAATGAACCCATTACTAATAATGAAGATAAAAAAGTTTCACAGGATGATCAAGAAAAGGATCCAATAAATGAAAGTAAAAGTGATGAGAAGGATGATGAAAAAGATAATAATAAAAAAGAAAAAGAGCAAAAAATTGAAGAATCTGAAGTTAAAGAAGATGAAGAATCTATAAAAGAAGAAGATATTGAAATATCAGATCTTGAAATCAATGGTTCCAATATTCCTAGTTTTTGTTTACTTGATATCCAAGAAAGTACGTGTACATTATACATATATATGTATTTGGATGGTGAAGTGAAAGTAGATAAAGTTGTATATAAGAAGTCGATGGAAGATGACTAAAACAATAAATGGATCATTGTAATCCTTTTTAATTATGAGTGTATGTCCAAGTTTATTCATTCATTATTGACAGCCCTAACAATAAATGACAAAAAATGCCGTGTCAAGTGATACTTCGATTTGTTGTTGTTTTTCACAAACAAACCTGGAATTTTCAATCGTATATAAGCAGACAAGTTTTTTGTAATATTAATTTACGTTTATTCGGTTTCTCCTGTTAATATACAAAAAAACCAAGGAAGTTTTTTCCTTTTATTTTATGATGAACATGAGTGCATTTGGCTCGAGATGCTAATAATTTATTAGTATCGGTGTGGAAAAACTCAAGCTACCTAATTTACTTTTAACTGATTATTTCAAAATAAAATAGAATTAACTTCCTTCAACTAATCTTGTTTTGCTCTTGTTTATATTAATATTAATCTTTTCTCTGAATTTTTTTAGATGAAGAATTTCTTAATTTCTTTTAAAGGAAAAATGCAGTACATAAAAACATAAAATTATTTAAATATATTTCAGTAAAATTTGCGAAAACATGATGATAGTATGTTATTAGACTTTAACGTCATCTAAACCTTCCTTTAAAATATCTTCAAATAAATCGCTAGTTAAATCATCTTCTATAGCTGATTCTTTGCTTTTATGTTGAAAATTACAAATTTTTAGTTCATTCAAATCTAATACTTTTTTCATGGCATAAGCATCTTCACCATCTTGATAATAACTCTTTTCAATACTTAGGACTTCAAATGCTAAAGTATCTCTATACAAATGTAATGCAGCTCTATTAGATTGTCTAACATGTAAAGAAACGTATTCAGCTCCATTAACTTCTCTCAAAGCAAATAAAGCTTGTCTCATTAATTTTTCAGCAATACCCATTCTTCTATAAGTTCTCATCACACTTAATGATGTGATATGACCATTAGGAGGTTCGTTTGCTTGTTCGGGATCATCGTTCATTTTAACTAAAACGTAACCTATTAATTTTTCACCAGGTTTAACATAAGTTGGATCTAATTTAATATTATCGCCATTTTCACCTTCTAATGTTAAATAATCGGTTTTTTGTTCATTTTCTTCAATATCTACATCTGTCATGGTAGCTACAAAGGATAATTCAGGCCAAGAAAGAATATGATACATATAATATTTCATCATATAATTTTCAGGCAAATTATGCAAGTTTGCATTCTGCATACAAATTATGTCTTCAATGGTAGCCCTTCTGATAGATATTGGCATGATTATCAATTGGATTATAATTAACCTAACGTCACTGGTTTGATTATTTCTATTTATTCAAGCTTTAACTTTTTCTTGCTTTCTTTTCAATTAAATTTTTTTTTTTCACTTTTTCATAAAAGAAGCGCGCTGCAAAAAAACAATGAAAAGATTTCTCTTTCCTAAGAAAAAACTGTTTCATTGTAAAATTGACTAGAAAAGAAGTTAAAAAAAATTCATTTGTCACAAAAAGACTTGGTAAAATAACGATTTAATTACATTTACCTATTTCTGTATCTTTTGCTTGAAAAAAGATCTTGATAATGTTGTTTTTGCATATTTTTCACTGTAAAACCATTCTTTCCAGCCTCAACAAACACTTTTTTTTTTTTCGATTGTTTGTTTAGCCGCCCAACTTTTGCATTACAAAAAATTTAGTTTACAATTAAGAAAACAAACAATTCATTAATGCTATAAACAGACAAAAAGGTTCAGTGTTTCGAGTAGTAAAAAATGGGGGGTAAATCGCAAAGAAAGACTGGTAATGTTCTCCGTGATAAAACAAATAGTTTACATAGCACTATAAAGGGAAAAGGTGACAAATTAAAACCACAACAAGTCCGTGTTAGTAAAAATGCTAAAGCCAAAAAAAATTTTAACAATCAATCTCCATTTTTAAATAAATCGAATTCAGGTTTACAAGCAGGTTTAAATAGTTTACAAAAAGATAATTCTAAAAATGTAGTGAAAAAACAACATCAAAATCTTGTAGAAATGGATGAAAAATCTTTAAAATATGAAGATTTTCTTCAACCACCTGATTCAACTTCAACACCAGAACCAGATGTATCATATCTTTCATTACAAAATCCTCAACCAAATGGTTTTGTAAATTATCAAACACAACTTTCAAATGCGTATCCATTAAATTTTACAAATACTCATTTTCTTCAAAATGTTATCCCGATACCATATAATCAAATTTATAACGGTCCTCATTATAATAATCACATACTACCAATAAATTCAGAAAAAAATTGGCAAGAGAATCTTTTACAATATCCTACAATTCCTGTTATACCCGTTTACTATCCCATGGCTAATAATCCTAGAAATACTGATAGTAATCGATTAGGATCGGTAGGGTTTCCAAGTGGTTGTTATCAACCAATCGGAAACCCATCTATGAAGGATTTAAATCCAAGTAATGAAACAAGTAAACAAAGTAAAGAAACTTACTCTTCAAGTGGTGGTGATGCTACATATAATGATAGTACAGAAATGGAATAATTTTTAACAACTAATCTCTGTTTTTTTTTCCTACTATTTTTTTATTTTATATTTTCTATAATTATCAATTGTTTCAAAGTGTTAAAATAAATATAATTAATAATTCCATAAAAACAAAAACAACTCAGTAAAATGTAAAAAATAAAAATAAAACGAAAGCAAAAAAAAACACACTTGATAGCGTGAATATATTTCTGTTCTATTATAAACCCAATCCAATAAATTTATAAGATTAATTTCTGGTATTATTGTCATTTGGCATGTTTACCCGGTTTTTAACTGTGGCAAATTTTGCCAGGCAAAAAAGAACGGCGGCATGAAATGTGTTTGTTTTGAGGGCGAAACAAAGTTCATCGAGTAACTGTCAAACAATTAATAGAACGAATGGCAGCACTTGTACAACAAACTTTGCTTTGTATTTGCCATTGTAATACCAACTATTTTATAATTCAAGTGTGACTATTCCTACTTATCTAAATGCAGCACACCTAAATTGTAAATAGGGATTGTAAGAATTCGAATTTAAAGTGAAGTAACAAATAAGAAAATTATTATATAAATTTGTACAACTAATTTGCTTCAAAAAAAAGCAGTAAGACTAAAAATAAAAAAAAAAACAATATTTAAAATACATTGTAATATTGTAGCATGAAATCTGTCACTTCCAAAAAACTGAATATGAAACCAAACAAAACCATCATACTAACTAACAATAAGGAAAACTCTGATGACATACAAAATAAAAATTCTATTAATTATCAAAATAATATAGAACAAGCAAAATATTATCAAATGGCAACTCCCAAATCTCCTCATGATTTAACTACATTATCTGGAGATGATATTATAAATTCTACCAAGAATGATCAATTTCATATGTCAAATCACGACGATACTAATAATACTTTTTGCTCTATGTCAATTCCAGATATCCAGGATTCTAAATGTAATCAAAAGATTAATGAAACACACTATTTATCAGCAAGAGGGAATAAAGAAACTGAAAAATTTGAATTCATTACTGCAAAGAATGATTTATTAGACAAGATAAATTTACAAATCTTAATTAATCATAAACAATTAGAATTTTTTCAAAATCAAATGAATAAGATTGATTCTCAAATGACTCTTATTAAAACATTACATGATGATAAAGATTTATTAAATAAAATTGAAATTGAAAATAAAGAAAAATTAGCCATGAGAGAAGAAATTTTATTACATTCAGAAAAACCAATACCAATAAGTCAATCAGAGACAAATTCTTTATCGTTTAATGATACATTACCAATTGGAAATTCTCATATACCCCAACATAATTATCAAACTAGAAGTAAAAGTCACGGAAATTTATTTGATTCCAATATTTATCAAGATCATTCCAAAAAATCAAAATTACCTCCAAAAATTATAGATGAAACAATTACTTCAGAACCATCTGGATTTGAAATTCATAAATTTAAACCAAATCAAATGAATGCTCATCATAGAAGACAATATTCAAAATCATGTTTGTCAAATAATAGTGGTATTATTGGTAAGACAGAAAATAATGAACCCATATTTAGAAGATATGATGGTATATTAGTGATAATAACTTGTTCAAATTGTGATCGTCAAGGTTTTACTTCAGCACAAGGAATGGTAAATCATTCTCGTTTAAAACATAATAAAACTTTTTCTTCACAACCTTTAGCTGTCTTAAACAATCAAAAAATTTTACCAGATTCAAGGCAAGATCCAAATATTTTAGAAAAGTTTAAAATTTTAGGTTTAAATCCAAAAAATGATTATTTACCTTATCAAATTGCTATACCGAATATGGAAGTTTCACAATATAAACGTAATGCAAGTAATTTAAAGGTTGATGTACCCATGTCCACAAACTTAGATTCATTAAATTTTTATCAAAATAAAAAAAAAGAAAGAAATACTCAACATTTACAAGAATTGTATAAGGAAAAAGATTTTTCCGATTTGAAAAATATAGTAAATGATGCACAAAATGATTTAGATAATTTTTTGAATGCATCTAATTTGGAAGAACAAGATGACGTCGATGATGATGATGATGAAGAGGAAGACGAAGATGAACAACTTAAAAAAGATCCTGAAGTGACTGATAATGACTTTATGGACATTGAAGAAGATATTGATAATGATAATGAAGAACTTGAAATAGATGAAGAACCAGTAGAAGGTCCATATACACCTTCTGAATCCTCAGTTTGCTCAGATACTTCTTTTGAAAGTCCCGAAGAATCTAATAAAAGATCATATAAAGCTGCATTCAACAGATCACAGTCTCCAACAGTATTAGAAGATACAACTATTAGAAAGAGATCACTTAGAAATAAAAATTATAAAGATACAGAAGATGATGAGATCGAAACTTTGGAAAAAGACATTTCAATAAAGGATAGGTTAAGACATAATGTACGAGAAAAGAGTCATGAATCATTTTTAGAAGAAGCATTGCCTGAGGATGAAAGACGGTCCAGGCATTATAATTTACGAGCAAAATCGAAATTAAAAGGGTCAAATAATTATGAAGAGTAATGAAAGGATCAAGAAAAATATATATATTATTTTATTAATATATAAGCTATGTAATTAAATATAATCAAAGGACATTCAATTATTATTTTTTTTTTTAATATTCTTCAGTTTTTGTTAAATAAGTTTTGTTTACACCAATAAATGCCAATTTTATAATTAAGTGAAAAATAACAAAGAGTCAGTAAACAATACAACATTAAAGAAGTGAAGGATTAAATGAATAAACATATTAGTTAGTATACATTAAGCAAAAAAAATTTATTAATTATAATGGGAACATTTCTTATTAAAGGTTGTTGTAAGGCCCCTTTTCGTCGTTTCATAGTTACGGTTCCTTGGTATTATGCAACCGATATTCCAAATAAGAAACCACACGATTTGACGTATAAAAGATCATCAGAACCTCAAGAGTTTAAAAAATTTACTGCAAATGATTCAATTAAATTAGAAACAAATTTTCAAGGTAATAATCAATCATGTAAAGAAATTCCTGTCAAAGAAGATGATTTATTTACGGTAGATATAAAATCATTAATGATTAAACCTACCTATTGGGATGGACCAACTTATGAAGTTCGTCGAGGTATATGGTTTGATAGTAATGATGTTCCACTATCACAAAGTTTAACAGATGAAATTGAAATAAAATACGGCACAAAGAATAAAGTTCAAAAATTGGATGGTGATTATCCAGAAGGAAAATTTGTATTATTCTTGGAAAATACGAAAGACGAAGGATTTATCTTGAAAACTATGGATGGGGGTCAATTATTTTTAAATTATTTGAAATCTGGTTTAGGAAACTATTTACCATTTAACGTTGTCAAGATTTCTAAAGGTGAAAGAAATAAATGGAATAAGACATCAAAAAAGAATGAAACATTGAACGATGGCAAAGACGAAAATGCAAAGGATTTGAACTCTGTTGAGGATAAGAACCCTGCTTGTACCACAAATGATAGCAGCAAAAATTCATATTTATCAAATTTGACAAGTTGGGATATTTTCGATACATTATCAACGTATTTAGGAAGAGAAACCATCCAAACTAAGACTAACATGACGGAAAAAACGAACAAGAATGACGATTTTAACGATTATCACGAGGAAAACTCAAAATCAATTAAAAATATCTTTGCGAAACCTTCAAAGCGAAAGATTAATGAACTAGTCCTATGTGTCCATGGCATTGGTCAAACATTAGGGAAAAAATATGAATATGTAAATTTTGCTCATACTGTCAATTTACTTCGTAATAATATGAAAACACTTTATTCAAAATCTAAAAAACTTCAAAAATTAAATGAGAAAAATCAATATAAAGATTATAAAGCGAATTGTGGTATTCAAGTATTACCAATTACATGGAGACATTCAATTGAATTTGAAAGTTCAGAGCTTCCAACTTTATCAGATGTTACTGTGGCTGGTATCTTACCCTTTAGAAAATTATTGGGTGATGTTGCACTTGATATATTATTATATCAAGAAAAATACTATCAAAGGATGATTTTAAAAGAGGTGACACGATTACTAAACAAAACTTTTACTTTATTTAAAGAAAGAAACCCTGATTTTGATGGAAATGTACATTTAATTGGCCATTCATTGGGTTCGTTAATACTTTTAGATTTATTATCTAAAAATTCGGAATATAAATTAAAATTTGATGTGGCAAAATTTTTTTCAATTGGATCACCAATTGGATTATTGAAACTTGTTCAAAGAACTAAAATTGGACCTAATATTGAAGGTAACTTAGATGACAACTCTGTGGTCAATTCTGAAATTAAAGTTGACAGACCAAAATGTAATGATTTTTATAATATCTATCACAATTGTGATCCCGTTGCATATCGTATTGAACCTTTAGTTGATGTTAAAATGGCAAAATATGAACAAGTTTATTTACCTCATTGGTCGGAACTTGATGGAATAACTTCAAAAATGATAGGAATGGGAGAAACTCTTTTGGATGGGTTGCCATTAAATGCTGATAACAATGGTAAAGATGGTAGTAGATTACTTGATGGGAAAGAAGAAATAGAGGAAGAATTAAAGTCCGTTCTCCTCAATTTAAATTATTCTGGTCGTATTGATTATTGTCTACCACCGAGTTTATTAGAAATGGATATTATTTCAGCTATTAAATCTCATGTATCATATTTCGAAGAACCAGATATTGCTGGATTTATTCTTAGAGAATTGTTAACTAAAAATAAAAGAATTGACAAGATTTTTGTGAAAAATATATCATAATATGATTTTTTTTTACAATTTATATTCTTAATTATATCTGTATATACGTATTTAAAACTATAACCTCCTTAGCATATTGAAAGACTTACTATTTTTTAACCTCTTCATTATCATTTAAAAAATCATTAATAACCTGTTCAACGTTAATATCATCATCCTTGCCCTTAAGTGGTGTCATTTTTTCAACAGGTTTAGAACTTTTACGAGTTGAAACACCGATTGCAACTAAACTTACAGATAATAAAGTCGCAATAGCTAAAGTATGAGGTTGAACAGTCTTACCTAGAATTTTATAAGCACCAGCCATAATTTTATTGTATTTTTCTTTTATGAAATTTTTGTATGATTTCAATTGTTTAAGGGTTTTACAATATATATTTTTTTTTTATTTTTCGGTTTTTTTTATTTTAATTTCTGTAACATGTATAAATTTTATAAGCATTATCACATAAAACAATTGGGAAAAGATGAATAATGAATACTTTATCATCAAATTTACAACGTGAAACTTACCTTCTTATAGGAACAGGATCTAGTGCAAATGTAGGTTTGACAACATCAATTATGAAGACTATAATAAACTCAGGTGCGTTTCCAATAGTTGTAAATTTATCTCATGAATCTCATATGGATATCTTAATTAAAAATCTTTGTAATGAAAGAAATTTTAGTTTAATAGGTCGTAAATTTAATTTTTCTGATTTAACAACTTTAGGTCGTGAATTAAATTCAAATATTGTTGATAAAGTTTTCATTAATTTACCTATTGAAGAAACAGTTTTCATTCAAGAAATTTTTAAACAATGTATTAAATTAAAAATTCCAATTAATACTTATAAACAACCTGAATTATCAACTTTTAACATTGACTCAAATAATAGTGGTTTTTTATAATTTTTTGTAACAACAAATGGATGTCTGAAAATTATTAATTATTTAGCATTTGGAATTAATAATAATACATCGTAAAAGCAATTGGTATCTAATAGACTACAGTACCATTCCAAGAACTATAAAGAAAATAATATACTTGTTTGGATGCGTTGATGTGAATTAATACTTAATGATGAATGTATAAATATTACATAAATAAAATTTTTAATTCTTTCCAAACCATATTTTCTTTGACATTTTTTTCGTTTTATTTTTAATTGTACCATCACTTTCTGCAGAAATACTTGAACCTACACTATGTTCACTACTACTACTATGTCTTCTTTGACGAGATGACGATCTTGATGACGTAGATGGTGGTTTTAATAAAGATAACCATTTTTTACCTGATTTCTTTTCATTAGAAACAGTTAATTTATTTTTATTTAATGTTTCTGTGCTCTTTATCTTTCTAATAGTATTTTTATTAAATTTTTCACTATTTTCATCCATACTATAATTTCTTCTACGAGGTTGTGAATTTGGTTTACTGTTTGATATTTTAACGTTTGAAGCAAATTTAATTGTATTTGGAGCAGAATTTCTTCTTGTATTTGGATGTTGTGTACTTATTGAACCAGTATTTGTTATTGGAATATCAATCATACGTTTTGAAATATATTTGATGTTTGATGGACCTCCCGTAATAATTTTTTTCAAATTATCAAAACCTTGATAATTTTCATTACTTTCATCAATATCAATGGAAAAATTTAATGAACTATTAATTATAATATCTAGTTTCTTAAATTTTTTTTCTGACTCATTAAAATTTTTATTTTCATTAATTTCATTAATATCATTAATCATTGATAAACGATAATCTTTTGCCATTGAAATTAAATTTGTCATCTTTCTACTATATTCATTATCAATATTTGAATTTAAATCACTTTCTAGATCACTATCTTCATCAGAATTACCTTCACTATCAGTTTCAATAGCTGATTGTGATTTATTATATGAAATTTTTGAATTTGAATTTGAATTTAATTTTTGAATATTTTGAGTTAAATCATTTGTAATTGAAAATTGTGATAAATTAATGATATTTTCTAAAATTTCAAGATTATCTTTAGCATTAAATTTTTTTTGTAAAGTTATTTCAAAATCGTACATTCTCTTTGATGGAACTATATAAATTGGAGTTGGATAAATTGAACTTAATTTATCAATTAAAGATTTACCTTTCCATTTAATTAAACTATCAGTTCTTTCCCATTTTAAAGTACTTGCAACGATTAAATCAGGTTGATAAATATTCATTGCATCTAGTAAGATATTATTAATTTTACCTATAGCTATTTCAATTGAAATTTTAATGAATTTATCCTTTGGAATTAATAAAGAAATATAATTAAAGATATTTTTCAAAGTTGATATGATTAATTGTTTATCATAACCATTATCTTCAATAAATTTTTCATTTGAAAAAGTTTTATTTAAATGTCTAATTTTGGGTAAATTTGTTATTATTACTATATGATCAGTAGTTTGAATTAAATTTGTAATTAACCAATCTAATGCCACCCAAGTATGTCTTTGACCATTAATATAACATAAAATTGTTCTTGGAGAATTTAAACTATTATATTTTAAATTTAAATAAGCTAATTTTTTTTTCTGTGAATTATTATTTGAATTTTTAAGAATTTGTTGATTTTCAAATTCAATTTTTTTCTTTTCATTATAATCTTTTAAAATAATATCATTAAATTTGAAAAAATTTTCAGAATTATTTAAGATTGATTCAATTTTTTGTTTTCTCTTTTTCCATAAATTTTCCCAATCTTTATTAACTTTTGTTAAGAAAATTGTATCATTTGCAATATAAGGTTTACTTGGATAATCTCTTCTAACAATTTTATCATCAGAAGTTAAACAAAAAATTTTATTTAAACCATCATTTTTTCTTTTATTCGAATATAATGAAATTGAAGAATTCGTTATTGAATTTTCTGAATTTGATAATAATCTAATCAATTTAGAATTAGTCAAATTACTATCAGAATATAAATCATGATTTATTTGAACACCTTTAAATGTGATACCATATTTATCATAAGTTGATCTTATCCAAAGAGAAGGTATTGTATTGAATGAAACAGATTTAGTGAATTGTCCCTTTTTGGGTGGATTTTTGAGATTGAATTTAATTCTTCGATAAACAGTTCTCAAACGTTCATCCTTCTCGATATCTTTCATTGATATTAATGGTTATGCAGTGATATAATGCAAATAATGAGTTTATCTATATTTATATATTTGTAGGGTAAAATGCAGTAATATATAGTTAATGTGACGATATCTCTACATTTGAACACAACACATGAACTCTTTGCCACTGAATCTTCTTTTGTATTGTTTGCTCCTTGTTTGTTGAAATCGATTTTGCTTGATTTGAAAAACTCCGAAACCATCTGTGCCCTAAAAAACCCTAAAAACGTGTCAAGACCTAAAAAGCCCTATATCCCAAAACGGAAATTGCAAAATTTCCCGATCTGGAAAAATCAAAACAGCGTCTTCGTGGAAAATGACGTTTTTTAGTTTTCGTCATTAAATTTTATACTGAATATATTGATTATATTTATCAAAACAACAATTTAAAACTCTCTTGGAAAAGCATGTAGTTTAAACAACTATTTTCCCACTGTATAGACTGTTAAGGAACTGGTAAAGACAGCATTTCAAATAATATTTTTTTTTTCTCACGTTCAACCAAGTGATTATTATTTATAAACAAACTAGTAGAAATAAAATGATTACAAAGAAAAAAATGAATTCGGTTTCAAACAAGTCTGTACTCTTATCAAGTGAAAATAGATCGTCATCATTCGATGAACAAGAATTATTAATAAATAAAAACCGTAAATTGAAAATTGGAAATGATCTCCCCATTAAAGCTCAAAGGATAAGATCTTTACCATTAAATAACAATAATCTAATGACAAATAAAATTAATCATATAACAAATTTAAATTCAAATAATGAAATCCTAGTTAATATTAATAAATTATTAAATAAATCACGTAAAATTTTAGTGTTGACAGGTGCTGGTATTTCATGTAATGCAGGTATACCAGATTTTAGATCATCAAATGGTCTTTATAATTTAGTCAAGAATCAATATCCAAATCTATCGATTAGTTCAGGTAAAGAAATGTTTGATATTTCACTTTTCAGAGACGAGTTTAAAATTTCTATTTGGGCAACTTTTATGGAAAAATTATATTCAAGTTGTAAATTAGCTAAACCAACAAAGACACATAAATTTATTGCACATTTAAAAGATAGAAATAAATTATTACGTTGTTATACACAAAATATTGACGGTTTAGAAAATTTATTAGGTTTACAATTATCAAGTCAAAAAGATCAAATTGAAAATAATTCAAAGGATTCCGTCAACTGGAAAAATTTTGATGTCATTCAATTACATGGTGATTTAAATTCTTTAACTTGTACAAAATGTTTTCATATCTTTCAATGGAGTAGATTTTGGGCAAGATCTTTTAGAAGAGGTGAATTGCCAATTTGTCCAAATTGTGAAGCACAAATGATTAAAAGATCAAAACAAGGTAAACGTGTCATTGATAATAATGGTATATTAAGACCAAATATTGTTCTTTATGGTGAAAATCATCCATTAACAGATTTAATCTCACATGGTATTAATTTAGATATTAAAGGTAAACCTGATTTTTTCATCATTATGGGTACAAGTTTAAAAGTTGATGGTGTTAAAAAAGCTGTCAAACAAATAAGTAAACAAGTACACGAACGTGGTGGAATTGTTATATTAATTAATAAGACAAGTGTAGGTGAATCAACTTGGCATGGTTATATTGATTATCAAATTTGGGATGATTGTGATAATTGGGTTCAATATTTAGAAAATGAAATACCAGATTTTTTCAAGACACAAAAACAAATTGATAAGTTAAGACAATTGAAAAGAGAAGCAAGTGAATTGAGGAAAAAAAATGTTGAAGATAAGAAAAGAAAAAGAGAAATTGAAAGTTTAAAGACACCACCAACAACACCTGAATTGAAAATTGTACCCAAAAAGAAAAAAAATGATTCCAAGAAAAAATTTTCAATGGAATCTGATGATTCTGATTTTGATGAAAAACAATCTTTAGAGCAATTGAAAAGAAAACTTCTTCCAAATGATGAATCAGATTCTAATGATAATGAAAATAATGTTGTTAAATGTAGGAAAAATAAAAAAATTTTACGAAGTAGAAAAAATACCATGACGATAGAGATGAAAAGTGAAAATGAAGAAACAATAAATCAAACAATAGAGCCTCGATGTAATTAAAACAATACCAATAGGAGCCTACTTCACAAGCACTAGGTAATAATAAACAACTGGTTTTCACAGTATTTGTACAATTAGCATTATTGAAACAATTTATGTTTATATTTAATTATGCATATAGTTTCAACGAAGAACATAATCTCCAATCATACGAGAAACACCTTATTTAATTTCATATATACAATAAGATACACACATAATATATGTAACATAATTTCAGCATGAATTTTATTCCATTTTTCTTTTCAGTAAATATTGAATATAATTTTTGAAAAATATTTCGGAATATTAAAACACACAAGAAAAGTAAATACTCTTTAAATGTAACACAAACGAACAAGAAAAATCGTACAATTGACGCCTGTTTTCAATTTCATTATATTATGGATACTGATTTTGAAGATGCTTTATTATTACCAAATACTCCAAAAGATTATATTAGTGATCTAGTATACGTTAACCTTCCATTAATTGGATCATGTCTTCTTATAACAGCTTGGGATGGTTCGTTAACATTATATCCGATTTCTTCGAATAATAATGTAAACATCGTCAATGATATAAAAATTGTAAAATATAAATATCCTTTACTTTGTTGTTGTGTCATTGGATCTTTAATATTTGTAGGTAGTGTACAAGGTGAAGTCTTACAATATGACATAGATAATAATGAATTGATACCGATAGGTGGTGATGAAAATGATGATAGTGTTGCATCTTTAGGTATTTGTAAAATATTTCCATACATGTTTGAAGATGGTAGACAGGCTATAATTTGTGGATCATGGGATGGTTCATTAATTGTAATCGATTTACAAAATGAGGAAATTATTATAAAGTTATCTGTAGGTAATAGTAATAAAATATTAACAATGGATTGCGATGAGAGACAAATTATTGTGGCTATAACAGGAAATAAAATTAAGTGGTTTAAATTTCCTTTGAGAATTAATGATACTGGCATTGAAATTCAATCACCATTAAAGTATCAAATTAGAGATATAAAGATTACCCCTCTAGGTGATGGATATGTGATAAGTAGTATAGATGGTCGTGTTGCCGTTGAAATCTTTCAAGATGATAGTAAGCAATTTGCATTTCGCTGTCATCGAATGAATTTAACCGATACTCAATTTGTATTTCCTGTAAATACTTTGTCATTTGTACCACACTCATATAAGATGTTCACCGGTGGATCAGATGGCTGTGTTTCATTTTGGAATTTGGAAACAAGAAGAAAGATTAAACAATTTAAGAAATTTGATTCTAATAGTGTAGTGAAAGTGACGTGTAACGGTTCACAACAATTATTTGTAGCGACCTCTGATGATTCTTTTAAAACTCATGCGTATATTTCCGAAGATTTAGAGTTACAACCAAGTAGTATTTATGTAGTACCATTTTAATTAGTTTTGTTTCATCATCGGTGATTCGCAACCGTTACATCAAATTTGGTAGCAGTAGTTTACAGAATAATAATTTGTTAAAAAATCAAGCGAACAAGAAATTTTTTTTGGGCCATCAATTATTATTTTGCACTTCCAATATAATGAATTTTATATATACCATAGATAATTGATAAAAATAGTGCTTCATGATGATAGATATACATGTAATTTTTCCCTAATCAGTAGTTTTTAAACATGAAATAATATTCAACAGATTAGCGAGTGTTCTATAATTATCGTCATGTTTTGACTCGAGGAATAAAATATATGAGTACAAAAAGTAATGAAAATATATAAAACCCAGTCTCTGTTTAAAAAAAAGAATGAAGTAGAATATAAGGGTACAGCGTATATCTGGTAGTTTCGATTTTTGTCAATCCATAAATATGGTTACTAGGATTTCTCAATCAAACAACTAAGTCTATTACTAACTTAATTTCAAACTTGTATCAACTTAATATTTGATTTTTATAATCGAAGATAATGAAAAACCGTAAGTTTGTCTTGATTTATAAGGGCGCAATAATACCCTTACTTATCATTTGCTCATAAAAGTTGCCAATCTTAGGAATTCATAGTTACCGTAGTATCATAAGTAATAATGATTTATAATGATATGACAATGAAAAATCTGGAATTACAATATGAACCAGAGCTAGTTCACTTATTGATCTAACTGTTTCAAAACTAGGTGTTTCTTTTGTAGTGAATTCTAGGTCTAGCTGTACATGAGGTATATATTTTTGGTAACAGTAAAGAGCTACTTTTTGTCATATTCCAAGTCTTCCTTCATGACCGCCAAAGACTGCTGTCAGGACTTCATGATTGCTCTTAGTTGCCAAAGCCAAAATTATCATATTATATAGTTGTAAACATTGGGAAATATTTTGGGCAATAAAAGTGGTGTCGTTGCCAGCTGTTAATGATTTCTAGAAATTGTCAAGGTCAATTGATACAAAGAACAGAGCCACCACGTTAATTAAAAAAAAATAATGGGGAGGTTTACATCTTTTATTGTTAGCAATATGCATTTTTATGAATTTGAAACTAAAAGAGTTTAATAATTTTCAAGTTTTATTTAATTATCTCTCTTATGTGCACCATGCATAAATAAATATATATATATATATTGTTGAAACAAACAGTTTACTAAGTTAAAACTATGAAAGAACCGTTACAACTTGATGCGAGTTGTTTGACAATTAATAATTCTAACAAATTTCAAAATATATTGGTAGTCATCAAGTTTTAAGACTCTGACCCACCAAATGAAGACAAAGACCAGACATTGACGACCAAATTATACACTTGATGCAATAGTTCCATTCCTATTAAAGAATTACTGTCAATAAATAGTATCCAGTCAGTAATTTTTTAACTTCCACACCCATATAAGCGATCTATCGTTTCTCTATATTCATTGTGCGTAACCACCTTTCAGTGTTTTTTTTGTTTTAAATATATAAGCAGATTTATATATTACATATGTAGTTGCTTTGAAGGACTAACAAGATAATTTTTCTTGTCAGAGAGTTGTCTCATGCATTGTAATTATTGAGTCATTGTTAGATAGTGAACTTAACCTTGGAACTGACTAGTATTTTCATAGCACCCAAGTTATTTAAAAGGTTTTGTCATTTGTGACGCCTGAAATAAATTTGTGCAAAAAAAGCACGTGCCGCGCGTCGTTTGTCGTTACAGAATATTCTAGAAAAACTGTTTGGGGTACTTGAAAATTTCAAGTTTGACAGTTTAGAATATAAAAAAACAAGGAATTAAAAAATGAGTGGCAATAATATATTTTAGTCTTTTATCTTAATTGAGTAATATATAATTGTATAAAGATGTCATTATCAGCTGACGAATACAAACAACAAGGTAATGCAGCTTTTTCTGCTAAAGATTATCCAAAAGCCATTGATTTATTTACAAAGGCTATAGAAGTCTCAGAACAACCAAATCATGTTCTTTACTCTAATAGATCTGCTTCTTATGCTTCATCAAAGGATTTCGCAAAAGCTTTAAATGATGCACAGGAATGTATTAAGATTAATCCTACATGGTCTAAAGGTTATAATAGAAAAGGTGCAGCTCATTTTGGTTTAGGTGATTTAGATGATGCTGAATCAAGTTATAAGAAAGCTCTTGAATTGGATTCTAATAACAAAGCTGCTAAAGATGGTTTAGAACAAGTTGAACGTACTCAAGCTTCAAGACAAGCACAACCAGATCTTGGTTTAACACAATTATTTTCTGATCCAAATTTAATTGAAAATTTAAAGAAAAATCCAAAGACATCTGAAATGATGAATGATCCACAATTAGTTGCAAAATTATTAAATTATAAGAGTAATCCACAAGCTTTAGGTACAGAATTATTTAGTGATCCAAGATTAATGACAATTATGGCAACATTAATGGGTGTTGATTTAAATATGCCAGATCTTGGTCAATCAAATTCTATGCCAAAGGAACCAGTTAGTGAACCAAAAGAAGTTAAGAAAGAAGAACCTGTTCAAAAACAAGAACCTGAACCAATGGAAGTTGATGAAGAAGAAAATAATAATAAAATTGAAGCTGAAGATGCTAAGACTAAAGGTAATGAAGCTTATAAATCTCATAAATTTGATGAAGCTATCGAATTTTATAATAAAGCATGGGATTTAAATAAAGATATTACTTATTTAAATAATCGTTCTGCAGCAGAATTTGAAAAAGGTGAATTTGAAGTTGCTATTAAAACATTAAATGAAGCTGTTGAACAAGGTAGAGAATTAAGAACAGATTATAAAATTATTGCTAAATCATTTGCTCGTTTAGGTAATTTATATTTAAAGAAAAAAGAATTAAGAAAAGCTATTGAATATTATCAAAAATCATTAACAGAACATAGAACAGCAAATATTTTAACAAAATTAAGAAATACCGAGAAAGAATTGAAAAAACAAGAAGCTGAAGAATATATTAACCCAGAAAAAGCCGAAGAAGCGCGTTTAGAAGGTAAAGAATATTTCACAAAGGGTGATTGGCCAAATGCAGTTAAATCATATACCGAAATGATCAAAAGATCACCAGAAGATGCAAGAGGTTATTCTAATAGGGCCGCAGCATTATCAAAATTAATGTCATTTCCAGATGCTATAAAAGATTGTGATAAAGCTATTGAAAAGGATTCAAATTTTATTAGAGCTTATATTAGAAAAGCTACTGCTCAAATTGCTATAAAAGAATTTTCAAGTGCATTAGAAACATTAGATGAAGCTAGAGTTAAAGATGTTAATAAAGTTAATATTAAAGAAATTGATCAATTATACATGAAAGCAGTACAACAAAGATTTGAACCAGGTGATGCTAATGAAACTGCTGAACAAACTTATGCAAGAGCTATGAAAGATCCAGAAGTTCAAAAAATTATGCAAGATCCTGTTATGCAAAGTATTTTACAACAAGCACAAAATAATCCAGCTGCATTACAAGAACATATGAAGAATCCAGATGTATTTAAAAAGATTCAAACATTAATTGCAGCAGGTATTATTCGTACTGGTAGTAGATAAATGTAATAAATGAATTAATAATAAACAAGTATATATTTGAATGAATAAATATAAATAAATAAATAAATATACTTTATTTATTTTGAATTGAATTATGAAACTATGGTAATGCATTAAATATAATAATAATTTTCTTGAAATTGAAATGAAAAAAAATTTATAGCAAATAATATTAAATAAATGAATAATTTGAATGATTAATGTTTTTGAATGAAAGTTATTTAAATGAAAGATTTAATTTTTTTGATTTTGTAAATTGATTAATTTAAGTTTTAAAGATTGGTTTTCTTTATATAATAAATTAATTTCATTTAATAAAGAATCAAATTTTTTTGATTTTTGTTCTAAATTTTTAATATAAATTTCTTTACGTAATCTAAATTGTCTTTGAGCTAAACGATTTTGAGCAGCTCTCTTTGTATTAGTTAATAATTTACCTGATTTATTATTAATCAATTGACCGAATTGATTGTAAGATTCATTATTATTATTATTAATTATTGAAACTATTGGTAACGAGTTTCTTCTTGATTGAATTTGTGAGATTTGTTTAAATGAAGGTAAACTTTGTGATGAAAGAGAAGAATTCAAATCGTTTAAAGATTCAAAACTATTATTATTTGTTAAAATTTTAGGTAAATTGATTCTTTCATTCTCCAATTTAACCTTTGTATAATTATTAATTATATTTGTCGTGTAAGTGTAATTTTTCCTTTGAACATGAGAATTTTCTTTATTATTAGTGTTAGTATTTGGTGAAAATGAAATCATTGATATGGCAATTTTACAATAGAAAAAATCATCAAACAAGAAGACAGAGACAGAATCAAATCAGTACAAAATTGTCAATTGAGTTTCTCTGTTGTTCTTTTAAATCGAAAAGTTTCGTCGCGTGTGACGGCGCGGAATCACGGAGTTCGAAAATAGCCGCGGAGGCCCCCGGATTCGTGATGTCACGGCGCCGTGATGTCGTCGCGATGATGTCACCAAGCATGCATGCAGGCACGAGCACCCTCGCCGTTGCCCGTGACAACAGGAAATGCGGCGGGGCTATAATATCGTCGTCAAGAGTGACACACTAACGCCGGCTATCTCCGAAACACCGTTGATTACCCAGCCAGCACGCCACCCCCGTCGGGTAACACCGCTCGATTCCTTTTTTTTTTTGTTTTTTGATTTTTATCATAACAACGTCAATTCAATACAATACCATAAAATACACAATACAATATATTATACAATGTTTAGCCGCCTTACTACTACGACAGAATCTCTTTTTCGTTTCGATCCTACCAAATACGTGTTTTAACCCTCTGTTGCTCATGAAATTGCAACGTCGACCATATACCTGATCAAAAGACTCTTGCTACCGATAAAACACATAGGAGAAAAACTTACAATATTATGAATAAATGGTTTTTCATTCTTCTCTATTCGCTACTTCCATTTTCTTTACAATTAAGATTACCTAAACCACATCCAGATCAATTATTACCCACAGCTGCTCTTGAACAACCATTACAACAACAACAACCGCCACCGGGTTTCCCACAACGACCACCCCCACGATATGCAAATTTAAACAATAATACTCGACCACCGTCACCGCCTTCACCATTTGAAAATCCAAATTGTAATAATTATACTCATCTATTACCAGCACCACCACCACCTTTCTTAAATTCAAGTCATAAAAATAATAATATCTTTATACCTTTTATTAACGATTCTGGTTCATCTTCACCTTATTATAAGGATAAAGAAAATCTATTCACCATAAGAAATAAAATTAAAATTTCATTACCATCAAATTTACCATCAAATTTTAATGAATCAAATTTATTATCAAATATCTTACATCAAGATATATTATTACCTTATTCAAATTTTTGTTTTACAAGATTATTACCAAGTGGATTTTTAACTTTAATAGATTCATATAATATTGATAATCCAATTCTTTTAAACAATTTAACTCTTAATTCACCAACTTTATTAATTAGATGCTATAATAGTTCTTTTGCCAACGATTTTAACAATTTTAACAATTTTACAAAGTTTTTAAGATCAACTCAATTAAATATTAAGAGAAAATTGTCTTTAAATAATAATCAAGATAAAATTTTTGATAATTCAAAAAATTTTTTAATTAAAGATGAGTTTAAAAATAGTTTATTCATGATTTATTTCATTCAAATTAGTATTTGTACTATTACATTAATTTTATTCATTTTAATCTTCTTATTAAGATCAGATAACTTAATTAAAAAAAAATTTTTAGTTAAATTACAAATTACTTTTGTCACAATAGTTCAAACAACTTTTTTAGTTATAACAACAAAAAAAATTGCTAAGATTCAATATAATATTAATTTACAAGATTCTCAATTATTTGAAATTTTAATAATAAATTCAATTTCATTTAAAATTTGTCAATTTTTTACTAATCTTTTAACAAATTTAAATTGGTTAAATATTGTTTTTTTCATATTAAATGAAGTCTTTAACAAAAATTCTAATCATTTGAAAAAATTTTCATTATTAATATTAACTTTTTTTTATTTAATTGATATTTTTTTATCATTTTTCATCATTTTTTTCCATGATTCAAAAATTTTATTTCAAATTTCAAATAAATTTAATTATTTCGCAATTTTTTTACCATTTTTAATCATTATAACAATTTTCATCATATTTAATCTTAATAATATGACTAAAAAAAATGAATTACAACAAAAAAAAAAAACCAAAAAAAAAATTTTTAAAATTTTCAAAAAGTTTTGGTTAAATTATAAAAAGATTTTACCATTCTTAATATTTAATTTTTTAATTATTATAACTTTTTTCGGTTTAAATACTCGTTTAATGTTTTTATCAAATATTTGGAATTTTAAATGGAAATTAAATATAATTAATTTATATAAATTAATTATTATAATGAATTTTTGGAATTTAATTGGATTATTAAAGGAAAGAGAAATTGAATTAAATAAATTTACAATCATTGGTAGAAAGATTAAAAATAATAATAATATTTTCACAAATAATATTATTTCATCATCATCATCATTATCATTATCATTATCATTATCATCATTTGAAAAAAAAAAAAAAATTAATAAGAAAAAGTTTTTAAAGACAAATTTAAAATTTCCAAAATTAATTAATTTTACAAAGATTAATAGATTAAAAGATCGTAGAATTAAAAATAAAAAACAATTAATTGAAATTGAAAAAAAAAATTTTTTAGAAAATTTAATAATTAATAATAATGATTCATTATCATTAAATAGTTCTTTATTTTTAGTTCAATCAAATGTTTCAACTAATAATTCTCAGTCAATTATCTCTCAATCGAATAACTCTCAATCAATTAATTCAGATAACTATTCATTAAAAAATATTGAAACCTAGAACCTGTAAAATAAAAAAAAAAATGAGAGAGTAACATTAAAGAGCATGATTTTATTAAATCTGTACGATAAATTAACATTCTATTGTTAATTTATTTGTTTTTACACTTTAAAATGGACGAAGAGTGAGTTTTAATATTTGTAGTATCAGATAATTTAGAAACTAAAAATTTATCCAATAAATTGATTTGAATTATCTTCAACCTCGGTATTTTCGGGTTTCAGGTAATTAATCATACTTAAACGTATGGTGTATATGCTATTGTTAAATGAATTTTTATCAATATATAAAGCAAATGAGTCAACTCTTTATGTTTAAAATCATCAATCAATTAATTCTCAATCAACTATTCATTAATACAATCCTTATTTTTCTATCTTTTATTAGTCATATATATATAAGTATTAATTATTCTATCTTATTTACCTTTATAAACATATTGTGAAAGTAACGACATCGATCTCTTTGCAGGTCTAATATCTTTATTATTAATCTTTTCATTTGAAATCTTTAATGTTATATTATTACTTGATAATGATCTTTTAGAAGAAATTAAATCATTCATTGATCCTGAACTTGTTCTTGTAATACCATTTCTTGTTAAAACAAATTTTTTAGTGAAAAATTCATCTTTTTTTTCATTGAAATTTAATCTTTTAATAACATTTGTTGATTTTTCATTCAAAGGTTTTCTTAAACAATTTGATAAATTTTCTTTATTTGATGAAGAATAACTATATTTTTCAAAAATAATAGATTTTCCAAGACATTTAATTGGCGGTGAACTTGGTAAAGTCTCTTTATCAGAAGTTAAATTTCTCTTATGAATTTGATTTATATCATTTTTTTCAATAACTTCATATTCTTCTAATTCATTTAAACTATCTGAATCATCATCATCATCATCATATGGTTCAGCTGGTAATGATGAGCTTTTATTAAGATTAATACTTTTATCTATTGAATTATTAATTTTAATTAAATTATTATCATTTTCAATAAAATTTTCTAACGAATTTGGAATTTCTGTTGGAAGTTGAGATTCTGGTATTTCAGTTTCAATATTTTCATCAGATGTTTCATCTGAAAAAATTTCTTTTTCACATCTTTCAATTAATTTATCTTTTTGAAAAAATTTACTACATCGAAGTTCCATTGATTTAACTAAATTTCTATTAGGTTCAATAGGTTGTGAAAGCTTTCTTCTTTTCATTGTTTCCATAACTTTATCAACAACGGTATTTTGTCTTTTCATCGCAAGACTTTCATTATTGATTGTATTACTTCTTAATAATGAAACTGAAGAATTTCCATTTGATTTATTAACATTACTTTTAAAAAATTTATCAATTGATTTAATATTAACTGTAGGTTTATTAATTATAGCTTCTGATTTTGATACTAATTGTAGTTTGTGTTCTCTATTGATTAATGGTCTATTAAAATTATATGGATTTAGTTCACCAAGAGCTATTCTATGATGTAAATCATGATCAATCAATTCATCATCTATAATTGATTGTTTTGTTTTAGTTTCAATATCAATAACAAGACCAATACATTTAGAAATTTTCTCTGTACAAATTTCTGAATTTAATTCAATCTTAGAAATTTCATTTAAATTTACAATTTTTTTAGAAATTGGACAAAATACTCTTTGAAATTGAAAAGCATAATTTGCTAACTCATATTCTTCAAAAAATTCTTTTGGAATCTTTAATTTACCTTCTCTTTGAATATGAAGTATAATTCTTTCAATTTTTTTCAAATTATAAACCAATTTTACAGCTTTCATTAAACCAACCTTGGGAATACCATTAGTATAATCACATCCAGATAAGCAAACCATTGTTCTAATATCTTGATCTGACATATTTCCTAATGGAAATTTTCTTGGTAAAGATTTAAAATCATCTTTACAAATTTCAACACATTCACCAAAATCATTTAGTTTTGTAATTAATTTACGACAACCAAACACTAATAAATCAGAATCTTCAGAAAGAATACCGTGAACTAAACCACGTTTTTCTAAATAAACCATTTGTGAATCTGCTTCAAAAGGTGCAACGATATATTTAATTGCATTACTTTTACAATAATCAATAATACATTTTGCCATTTCTGGAGTTATATCAACACATTTTTGAAAATAATCCATAGCATTTTTTCTTTCACCAGATTTCCATAACCTTTCTGCTATAGCCTTATTTTCAATTCTCTTTTCACGTCTCTTGGATTCTGTATTTTTCTTCACTGGAATACCATCACCATCAAAGACTAAATAAGGTTTAATATTAAAAGATCTTAACATGGCAAATTTTTTAATGAAAAATTGCAAATATTTTTCAGTAGGTTTCTCCATGACTAATTCAAATGCACATGAGCATGCAGCTCGATGAAGCCAAGCATAACCATCAATAGCTAACGTTTGACCTTCATAACGTCTTAATGATACAGGATTTTGGATTGGTTTCAATTGAGGTAAAAGACCTTGAATACCCATAATTTCATATAAAAAAAAATCTATCAACTACTTGTAATATTTGAATTCAAAAAATTATTAAAAATCACTTTTTTGCTTTTTTTCGTTGAAATAACTTCTATAAATATAAAAACTTCTGTTAATGAAATTTGTATGTTTTTATTATTCTCGAATCGCGTTGAACATGATAAAAACAAACGCGTCAAAAAAAAAAAAAAAAAAAGACATTTTTTTGACAGTATTAAATTTATGAATATTTGAAATTTTATATGGAAATAAATATATATTCTTATACAAATTTTGATGCTAAATCTTTATCTTTTCTTATATCCTTTTCGATACCTATGAATGGCATTTCATAAAGATTGAAATAATCAATTTCTGTCCCATGTAAAAAAGCTTTGGAATTCTTTGGTGAACAAAAAATACGTGTCCAAATAAATGATTTCTTATCACTTGTAATCAAAAAATCTCTTATATTACTAAAGATACCATAATTTGTTGGGTAAAGAAGTCCATTTGGAAAATTATAATTTTTATTTGCTTTAATTTCTAAATAACTTTCTTTAATAATTGTCCAATAATGGAAACCAAAAAATTTTGAAATACAATAAAATGAAGTTTCTTTATATTCCTTTGGTGCATGTAAATTCATTGAAACTATATTTGTTACCAATTTACATGCTTTACAATTTTCATTATCGCCATTTACAGTTTCAGCCGTATTACATAATAGTAATTCATCTTGTGTTGTGTTGAAGTAATCTGTTAAGATGAAAGGTTTATTATATGATACAGTACCATTTCTATACAAATTAACTAAAAAATCGATTTCATTTTTGGTTAATCCAATAAAAATTTGATAAAATTCAAGTATGATAGTATTTGTCATATATATTAACCCTACAATGGTCCATATGACAAATGAAAATAATACTGGATTTTTATTAAAACAGTAAATGATGGATTTGAAAAAATTTAGAAACCAATGTTTTTCTACATTATAAATGGTTATCATTGTAAAATATTTGAAACATAGGAAAAGAAAACTTATAAGTGTTGACGTAGAAAAAAATGAAAATCCAACAAAAGTTTTAAAATTTTTCAAACCTATATCATTATTAATTTCTGGGCAATAATGATCAAATCTAGCGACTAATGTATTACTTGTTGAAGAAAATTTACTACGTAAAGGCTTTCTTTCCCAAGTCTTTAAACAAAACGAGTTAGTATTAAATTCATCTATGGCTAACAAGTCTTTAAAGATTAATCTTATCTCATTATAATCATTCTCTTTTGAAATTTTTCCTGGATCAGAAAATTTTAAACTAATCAAATAATAAAATGTGATGAAGTATAAAATAATAAAGATGTAATTTATAGTTTTAAAATTATCATTTGTTAATTTAAATAAGGTTGACCATAAGTAAAACATTGTAAACATATTTGCAAATGAAACACCAAATAAAAATGGTGATTTCATGAAAGCCATATTTGTGTTTGCGACCTGTGAGTACGATGGAATCATTAGTTTGTTTACAACGAAAAATAATAATTTTAAAAGTAGTAAAAACCCTATGAATGACCATAAGAATCCAAATATTTGATAGAAGATGAAAAATACTAACACATAAATAGATGGTAAAGAAAATGTCAAAAATTTAGCGAAAAATTCATTTTTAATATATTTTCTTATCTTAAGACCATTTTTATCCAAGAAACAATTTCTTAGAGCTTTTGAAAAAATTTCCATTGTATGATATTTATTTGCAAATTGAAAACAATCTATTCCTTGTAAAGTTTGTGTATGAACATTAGAACCATATTTAATTAAATATTCAATGGTTTTTCTATCACCTTTTATTGTTGCAAAATGTAAAGGAGTAAAACCTTGGTTATCTGTTATTTGATAATTAGCTCCATATTTCAACAGTGATAAAACAGTAAGAGAATCACCTTGATATGATGCATAATGTAAAGGTGTCCTACCATTATAATCTTTATTATCAACATTAAATTGTAATCCATTGATTGGATCTACAATATTGAAAAGTAAATAAAGTGTATTCATAACGTTAGAACTTATCACAGCTAAATGTAATAAATTACAACCATTTTTATCTATATCTGTTACATTAGCACCTTTTTTGATTAAATAATTTATAATGTAAATGTAACCATATTTTGTTGCTAATTGTAAAGCAGTGTAACTTGAAATGTTTGTGGCAGAATTAGTCTTTGCATTGATGTTAGCACCTTTAGATAATAAATATACAACTATATTTAAACGATTATTCATTGCAGCCCAATGAAGACCCGTTATTTCATTTGAATCACTGTAATCATTATGAATATCGATATTACCGGATTCAATTAATAGTCTTACTTTCGAGAAATTTCCTTCTTGACATGCTTTTTGATAATCAGATAAATAGTTGTGCAGGTTATTTTCAGTCGGTATGCTTGTAAAAGACATGACTGAAAGAATATTATTTAAATAGAAATAATTTTATAATTAAATTAGTTAAATAAACGGAACTAAAAAAAAATATGACTATAATGATCTATTACTAACACGATTTTTTCTCTTGCTTTGAACAACAGAGTTTGTTCAATTACAGAACAGCAAAACTGATGTGATTTTTTAAATACAAACGATATGACAGGATCATTTCCTCATTTGCTATTAATTTTTTTTGCATGTTTCAAAAAAGTCTATTAATATTGTGCATTTATGAAAGGCTGTCTAAGAAAGAATTTGTGAGATGATTTGTCTTTTCGCGTGAAAAACCACGCAGGGAAACCTTCGAGAGTGAAAATTTTAACCATTTTCGTTTATTCGTAAATGTTAATCAAACGAATCGAGAATCATGAATGTCAGTTTGGGAAAGATGCTGCCAAATTGGCATAACTCGAAGAAGATGACTTTCGTACAGTGTGGAAGAGGGTCTTGTGACGTAAAAACACATGTAGGGCGCGTTTAGATGCTGTTTCATTATGGTATAAAAAGAATAATTTAATTACATAAAACTATCTTTCTATACAATACTCGAGCCATTCACAAATTGTGGAGTTAATCATGTATTTGCTTTTTCTTTCAATAGTCATCGCCATCGTTTAAAGCTTGTAAAATTGACGGAATTACTTCACCATATTCAGGATTTGTATCGGCTCTGGTCATAGCAATTCTTAAAGAATCTCTTAACTTGTTAATTTCTTTGAATTTTAAAATTTTTTGGAAATCTCTCTTAGATATATCAGACAATCCTGGAGCCAATTCAAATAATGCATAAAATAACATAATAAGTCTTTGTCTTAAATCAACATCATCCATTTGATCAACAAATATAATAATACAATTTTTAATTAATTCTTCCTGTTTTAATAATTCTTGACTAATAAACGGGACAGTATTGGCAATATTAGCAAAAATTGCTGTTACAGCTCTTTGTGATTTAACATCATCTAATAATAATAATTTAACTAATATTTCAAAATTTTTTAAACTCTTTGAATTTTCAAAATTGAAAAATTTTGTAGCAAGATATAATGGGAAATTCATTAAATTAGAAATTAATTCTAATGTACATCTTTGAATCATAATATTACTATCTAACATTAAATTTTCAATGGTATCCCAATATTTTGGAATAGTTACTAATCTTTTACAAATATCCTCACCATCTGATCCACTAAGAGAAGCTAAATTGGTTAAAGCTAATAAACTTTCAATTTCATCACTTAAAGTTAATTGTTCATTATTATTTATAAAAATATTTGAATCTTTTTCAATTTCATCAATTTGTGAAGAATCAATTATAGGTAATAAATCAAATAAAAATGGAATAGCATTTACAGGTGAATATTTATTAAAAATTAATGAAGGATCAGTATAAATTAACATCTTAGTTAATGATCTTAATGTAAGTATCTTTATACTAATATCTTCATCAGAAATTTTATCAACATTTTGATTCTTATCTGTTACATGTGTTGTTGAAACTAAATATTTTAAAATTGTTGTTGTACTACCTTGTTCAATACTTTTACTAATAAATTTTCTTTCACGAGTAATATTATAAATAATTCTAATTAATTGTTGTCTTGAACCATTAGTAATTTCAGTAAATATTCCATTAAGTTTTGAAAGTATATTTGTATTTAAAATATAATCTTCATTAAACTTAATTATTGTTTCTTTATCTTCTTTATTAAAATTTTCTGGATTCTTTAAATCCGAATAATTTTTTAAATCATTAATAGATTTATTACTTTTATTAGAATCTTCTGGGAAACTACTTAAATTTGATAAAATTATTAGGATACCATATAAATGTTCATCTTTATGAGTATTTTCAATGAGTTTAATAATTGAAGATAAAAATAATTCATCATTTCTTAATAAAATTTTAACTGATGATTTTAAACTTAAATAAGCTAATCCTTCAATGGAAGCATCTAATTTATCATTTTCAGAATTTTTAAAATTTTGTAAAAAATTTTCAATTAATATTTTAGAAAGTCTTTCAATATCAATATTTTTCAATTTTGTAAATGACCAAGTCTTAATTAATACTAAAGTTGAATAAATTTCATAATCTTTATTGAAAAGAGATTCTTCTAAAATATTGATATAATTTTCTGAAATAAATGATCTAACATTTTCATCAATACATGCAATCGATAATAAATTTAATAAATTTTTAATGAAAATTTTATCTTCTTTACTCTTTGATAACTTATTTGTAATTAATTCATTAAATTTTTTACCTAATAAGATTGATGAACATAATGTAGTTAATGCAGGATATAATTCTTTTAAAATTTCAATTATAATTAAAATTGGATCTAATTTATTAATTTTAATATCTGATTCAGATTCAATAATTAAAGAATCGACAAATTCTAAAAAATAATTTTCAAAATTTTTATTAAATGATGAATTTAATTGATTAAAAATAATTAAAATCATTGATTTTATATCATTATTATTATTAATTTTTAAAGATAATTCTCTTACTAACCAATTTAAATCATCAAAATTATAGTTAAATTTATTTAATAATTGAATAATACAACTTAAAATATAATGATAATATCCATTTTCATTTTCATTTTCAAATTTATTTTCAAATTCATTAGAATCATGAATTCTCTTATAAATTTCATTAATTAAAATTAAAGAATCATTATTATCATTAAAGGATCCAACCAAGACATGAATAGATTTAGTTGATAATTTTTCAAAAAGATTTAATGATTTTGAAATATTTTTTTTAATTGATTTTGATAAATAATCTCTTGTTTCTGAATGATCTTGATATGATCTATTTAAAATTTCTTCAATTTTATCAATTGAGCATGATTTATCATCTTTATTATCATTAAATATTAAATCTATAGCTTCATTATAAGATTTTGGTTCGATTTGAATCTTTAAATTTTTATCAAATTGACAACACAATTCTTCAATTTTATCAGTATCTTTAGACATGGTTTTATACTCTTTAAGGATTCTTATAATTTACAAATACTTAAATTACTTGTCTTGCTTTATAATTTCTAAAACTGTTTGTATTGTTTTTATATGGAATCCTTTTTTCCTGTTTCTTGTTTAATTTCTCCTTCTTTTAATTTTGACATATCAAGATAAGAATTAAAAAAAAAAAAAAATTATCTAAATTTTGAATAAATCTATAAGAGAAAATCTATATATTTCTATTAATATTAAATACCTATATGAAATAATAATTGTTTTTGTTTATTTTTCTTCTTACCGTTACCATTTTTAACATTTAGATTGGATAATCCATTCAATATATCATTATCATTAGTAATATCATTATTATTATCATTTTTCTTACCCCATTGCTTTGGATCAGGTAACACTGTTTTCTTAACAGGTGGAATATAAACTTTTGGTTTTGGTGTTGGTAATGATGGTAAATCCAAATCAGCTAACATATTTTTTTTATTATTATTATTATTATTTGATCTTGAATTTGTATAGTTTAATGATGATGAGGATGCTGATTTTTTAGATTCTAAATAAGTTGGAGTAAAATTGACTGAATTATTTATTGAAGTATTACTATTTTGTTTTGATAAAGATGAAATTGATACATTTGAACTTGAATTTATTACGGGGTTTTTCAAAGTCTTAACAGTCTTGATATTATATGGATTCTTAAACGGATCATGATTACTTGAATGTGTCGGTAAACTTGGTAAATTTTTAAAATTTGATCTTGTTGATAATTGAATATTACCACCTGATTTACCCCATTTACCATTAACAATTGGAACGGAATAAGTTCCATCGGTTGATAATGAGGGTAAATTATTATTTGATGATTGTCTTTCTAAATTTTCTTCATTTTTTTTATAAATTGAAATTAATTCTTTAAATTTAATTGAATTTTGTGAGAAAGTTTCAGCTAAATTTCTAACTAATAAATAAATATTTGATTGTGAAGATGTGAAGAGCCTTTTATATGCATTAATTAAATCATTTGATGAAAGATTATTATTTTTATAACCTTCATTGATGGTAATAAATTGATTATATTTATCTAAATCATTATCAAGATAATGTTTTGCTCTTTCTTCTAATCGTAATTGTTTCATTTTAGGTGATTCATTTGTATTATTATTATTATTGGATGAATTTAAAGACGGTAAGTTATCAGTATTACTATTACCATTAGATTCTCTTATAACTCTTGAAGGAGCAGAAATAAAAGTTGATAATTCAGATTGAAAAAATTTTGGTTTACCTTTAATAATACTACCATGTTCTTGTAAAATATGAGCTTGTAATTCTAATTCATCCTTGAAAACTACAAATTTCATTTCTAAACAATTTGGTACTGTACAAACGTAATGATAATTTTTAAAATGTTGAAATAATTGATTATAATCTTTAAAGTATTGTGGATTTTTTTGATCAATTTTATCACAAATATGACATTTTTCGTGTTTTTCTCTCATATGATAGTATAATTCATCATCTGAATAAAATCTTTTACCATTACAAAAAGCACATAAAGGATGACCTTTAAAGCCTTGAGAATCATTACCCTTTGATTGATGATTTTTCAATTGATTTGGTGTATAAATTTTTAATTCAAATGGGAAAGCATGTTTATATTCTGAACAAATCATACAAATTGTCTTGTTATGATCATTTTTATAATGATCATTTAATTTTTTAAAATTATTAAAATTTTCAATTTCATTATTATTATCTTTTTTACAAATTTGACAATTAAATTTTATAAAATTTAATGTATTATTTAAAATTTTTTTGGATGTAAAATTGATATAATTAAATTTAACATTATCCTTCATGAAACTATTATTAAAATTTTGATATAATTTAGTATAATCATTATTATACAAATTTGAATCCTTATTAGTAGTAAAAATGACTTCGTTAATTTCTGTTCTACAAACTAAACAATTTTTTTTATCATATAAGGCCAATTGTCTAAAGGAACACTTGTCACAAACGACATGATTACATGTGGTGATAGCTACATTATGTAAAGTATCAGCACAAATCATACAAATGTTGTTATCGTCATTTTCATGGGTTTTGCCCAGAGTTTTCTTTGGCTTGGCATGACTCTGAGGGCCTTGAGTTCTACGAAAACTTCTTGGTTTCTTGACACCGGGACCATCACTAGCGCTGACGACTTGACTCATCGATACAGAAATGCTTATTTCGTTACCTTCTCACTACACAAATTTCTTGACCAGTTTCACTTTTAAATGAAAATTTTACTGTTTTTTACCGCGGCAAAGAAACAAAAGAAAAAAACCGTCAGAATTGGAATTGCGGGTAACGCTTTCTAAAACAGTTTTAAACAACAATGAAAATAATAATCGTTAAAAAATCGTCTTTACAATTAACAAGAATTATTTATTATTGGAAGCGAATGTTGTTGCACAGATGATGACACCTTTGTTTTTCGATGAGGAAGAAGATGACAATGGTTCTTCACAGAGATTTTCCGATTCTCCCGAATTCGATCGGTTAAGGGATGAAATCTCTGCTGAACTGTTTGAAATTAATGGACAGATAGGTACTTTACAACAATTTATTACTAGTCTTAGTTCGTTTATTTCAAAAGGTAATGTAAATGCTAATGTAGTAGATAAGATCGATAAGAAGTCTATGGCAAAGACAAAGATTATTTTGAAATGCATATCTACCGTTAATGCTTTGGTTCAAGATATAAATGATATACAAGATTCTAGCTTAGATAAGACTCAAATTATCTCTAGAGATAAACTAAATAGAGATGTACGTTATTCTATTCAAGAATTTAGAAATACTCAGTTAAGTTATAAGAACACAATTAAAGAGATTAATGATATGGCAAGAAAATCATTAAATGATGAAACTAATGACACTTTATTGATAGAAGAACAAGAACAAGAACAAAGACAAGTACAAACCCAACATCGTACTCAAATGATTGTTGAAAGAGATCCAATAAATAATGAAGAATTTACTTATCAACAAAATTTAATTCAACAAAGAGATGAGGAAATTGCTAATATTCAAACTGGTATCAATGATTTAAACGAAATTTTTAATGATTTAAGTAATGTAGTACAACAACAAGGCATATTAGTAGACAATATCGAAGCAAATATGTATGCAACAACTGACAATACTAGAATGGCCTCTACAGAATTAAACAAGGCTAAAAATTATCAAAAGAGATCAAATAAATGGTGTTTATATTTATTGATAATATTATCAATAATGTTATTATTTTTAATTTTAATTGTATTTAGCTAATTTAATTATATATCATTAATATTTGTATATGCTTATGTAAAAGAAGAAAAAAACAAACTTAAACTCGTTAATATTAATTTACATCAAACAACTCAACAATTACGAAAAATTTATCATGATAAATAAATTTATTAGATTTTATTCAAATAAATCAACCAGTAAAAATTTAAAATGGAAAAGATGGAGTCTCTTAATTGGATCTGTATCTATTTCAACATTACTATACAAACAATATAATAAATCAAAAATTGATGAAAATCATCCAACTGAACTTAATCCTTTTTATTTTACAACTTATACAATATCAAATAAAAAAATTATTGATTCAAATCATTTTTTATTAGAATTAAAACCAAAATTTTTACAAAAAGTTAATGTTTGGTCACTATTAACTTCAAAAAAAATTTGGTCTGTTGAGATTAAACAACCTGAAATTATGATAGTTAGAAATTATACACCATTACCATTAAAATTAAATGATTCTACAAGTTTAGAACCATTAGATATAAAGAATAATGATTTTAATAATGGTAAATTACTATTTTATATTAAAAATTATGATAATGGTGAAGTCGCTAGATGGTTAAAAAATTTACCATTAAATTATACATTAGAATTACGTGGACCTTTCATAGATTATGAAATTAATGATAATATTAATAATTTAAAATTTTTCACTGCAGGTACAGGTATTGTCACAGCATTACAAGTCTTATTAAATAATAGTAATAATTATTTAGGTAAATTTCATATTATTAATTCATGTAATAATATTAAAGAATTAGGTCCTTTATATGATATTTTATTAAATATGAATAATTATTCAAATGGGAAAATTACAATTTTAACAAATTCAATTTCATTAAATGATAATTTAAAAATTATTAAAAAATTAATACCAAATAATGTCAATGATATAATTTTTAATAATAATTTTTGTTCTTTAGTTTGTGGTCCAGATGGTTATATCACGACAATAGCAGGTCAAAAATATGATTTATCTCAAGGATCAATTGGTGGTTTATTAAAAGAGAAAGGTTGGACAAATAAAAATGTTTATAAATTATGAAAAAAAGAAAAAGAAAAAATTTTAAATCCAAATATATATATATACTTGTAAATATGCATAGTTGATGTTTCAATAATATTATTCTTCAAAAATTTTATTTATATAATGCTATTAATTTATAAAGTCTCTTGAACTAATCCTATTGCCGAAGCATAATTATTAGTTATTCTTTGAACATGACGAATATTTGCACAAGCTAATATTACATCTTTTAATAAATCTCTTCTTGATTTACCAACTAACTTATTTTTTTCAAATTCTCCATCATTATATAACCATTGAAGTACATCATCTAAACGATCAGTATAACCTAATTCACTTAATCTAATACAATAAATAACAAGTAATCTTTTAAAATCATTTGATTCTTGTAATTTTAAACAAACTAATAATCTATTTTCTAAATGAGATAATGTAACAATTTCTTCCATATTTTCAAAACCTTCTTTCATTAATATTGCTCTAGCGAATCTTTGTAAATTTTTAATTCTTCCTTTACGATTTAATTCATCATTAGTCTTTCTCTCTAAAAAATTAACAATACTTTTTGAATCGGTTCTAACGTCTTCAATTAAGATTTCAATATCATTTGAATTCCAAAATTTATTTGTCTTATCATTTTCATCATAATCCTTTGTCATATTATTATTATTATTTAAATTTGAACTATTTGTCATATCCCAATATTGTGATCCATAAGCCCACCAACTATCACTAATTAATAACCATGTTTCCATCATTTTATCAAACATGTAACCATCACCATTACTTAAAGTAATTAATGGTATACCATTTTTAGTAACTGCACACATGGTAATATTTTCTGCTCTTGTTAAGATATCATCAGAATATCTAATTGATGGATTTAAAATTGGGAAAATTGAATTTATGGGAAATTCTAATTTTTCTTTATCAATATCCCAACAGTATAATTCACCAATACAATTAATACATAAGAGAAAATTATTACTTGCCTCTAAGAAACTAATTGGTACACCTAAAATCATTGGTGGTAATAATTTTTTACCAGTATCGGAATAAATATAAATTATACCATCATCAGAACAACAAGCCCAAAAGAACTTACCTGATGTACATAAAGTAATAAATTTTGGGGTAAAATCTTCAAAGATTGATTTTTCTTGTTCAGAAATTTTTGAAACTAATGAAATTTTAGTTGGTTTTTGTTCATTACCGGAACCATTTTTGATAGTCATTATAAAATTTTTATTTATTGGTGAAATATAATTAAAATTTAAACGAATCTTTGGTGTTGCTAATCTTATCTTTGAAAATGAAACATTTGGTAAGATTAAACCAGTATCAAGAAAATCCATTGGTTCTAATTCACGTTTAATCTTTTTTTGTGATGATATTAATTCATTTGGATTTAAAGAATCTTCTTTTGGTTTTCTCTTTAAATCTTTTGGAACGTTATATGCAGGAGAATTAAATTCCATATTATTACCTTGAATAGTTTTCAATGAATTTGAATTTAATGATTTTGAAAGGTTTTTTTTCTTTGTTGTCTTTATATTATCGGTATTATTATTATTATTATTATTTATCGTTAATCCTTTTTTAATTTCAGGTTCAGGTAATGGTGGTAATTTTTTATTTTCATTTTGTAAGATTAAAAGTTCATCATTATTTAATGTATTACCTAAATCATTAGGTTGAAATGCAAAAGTGTATAAAATATTATCATTTGAAATGGCAAATAGAGTTAAACCATCATTTGACCATGTCATATCATTAATTGGGGTTTCTGAAACTTGTAAAGCATTAAATAAAGGTTTCATTCTTTTACTATTCCAAACTAAGATAGTACCACTTGTACTACCAGAAGTTGCTAAAAGATTATATCTTGTCTTTGTATTTTTCTTAATATTAATCTTTTCATAAATTGAGGGAGAATATTTTAATACTTTACATGAATTTGAAGCAGGTGAAACAATTGTATTAGCAATCTTATAGTCATCATTTTTATCTAAAAGAACAGTTGCCGTTATAGTAGTTGATGATGTACTCTTAACTGAGTTTATAACGGGAAGATAATTACCTTGTGGAGGCATATTTATCTTATAATGTAACGGATTAATTTGAACAAATTGATTTAATTTATTAATTAATTTATAAATCGCACGTTCATTATATTGATAAATTAATATAGATCTATCTGAACAAAAGATAGTGAAAATATTTCCTATGGGATCTAAAATTATTGTAATAGGTTTTGTCGATTTTTCTAATTGAATTTCTGTCATAGTTTCATTTGTCATAGCATTCAAAAGAATAATGCTGTTAGGATTACTTGAAAGAATAAATAAAATATTTTGTTTAGTATCGAATTTAATATCGGTAATAGTAGATGGAGATTGACAAGTGAAGATCTTTTCGAAATTTCTTTCATTGACATTTTTCCAATTTGATACTTTCATTAATTGGTGTTCTGTGCCAACAAACAAAACATCTTCAATTCCCATAATGAAAAAGGCATCCTCAGTAAAATCAACTTCAAAGGCATCCTTCCTATAAAGATCTTTAATCAATAACTTATCAAAGGCAGTATCTATCAATTCCTGTTGTGACCACACTATCACGTGACCCTTCCCAGACAACAGTAAAATCTTGTCATTAATACTAATCAATGCATTTAAATTTGTATTACCAATATCTAAAGGATATTTCAGTAATCTCATTGTCTATTCAAAACCCCAAATTTATTATGATGTTTTAAACTAAAAATTTTTATTTTGTTTGACGATTTTTATTAGTTAAAGGATCAAATTTTTTTTCATTTCATTTTTGTTTACTGCTCTTTTCAAATTATTTTTTTTTTACTTCCAAGCAAAACGAAACGAAAAAAAAAATTACATTGTAATCATCAATTTATTGAATGATAGGAATTTAACTGTTATTTGATATTAAAATATATATTGTGAAATTGTTATTTTGTAATTTATTAACTGAAAGGGTTCTTTTTCTTTATAGATTGTTTTCACAAATTTTTAAAATGGCTGAATTAATTGATACATCTATGAGAGATGATAATGTAACAGATTCTTCAGAATATGTTGAAATGTGGATTGATTTATTTTTAGGTAAAAAAGGTCATGAATATTTTTGTGATGTTGATCCTGAATATATTACAGATAGATTTAATTTAATTAATTTACAAAAGACAGTTTCAAAATTAACTCAAGTGGTTCAATATATTGTTGATGATTTAGATGAAACTGTCTTGGAAAATATGTCACATTCACGTTTAGAACAATTAGAGACAGATGCACGTAAATTTTATGGATTAATTCATGCACGTTATATAATTACTATAAAAGGTTTACAAAAGATGTTAGCTAAATATAAGGATTCGGATTTTGGTAGATGTCCAAGAGTTTATTGTAATTTTCAACCACTTTTACCTGTTGGTTTACATGATATTCCTGGTAAAGATTGTGTTAAATTATATTGTCCATCATGTGAAGATTTATATGTACCAAAATCTGCAAGACATAATTCAATCGATGGTGCATATTTTGGTACAAGTTTTCCTGGTATGTTTTTACAAGCATTTCCTGAATTAGTACCAAAACATCCAACAAAGAGATATGTACCAAAAATTTTTGGATTTGAATTACATAAACAAGCACAATTATCACGTTGGCAAGAATTACAACGTTTAAAATTAGAATCACATTTAAATAATCTAAACGTTAATTTGACTAAAAATGGAGGATATAAGAATTGAAAAGCAAAAGATACATAACTATGCAATTATAAAAAAATGACAAGTTTAAAAAGATAAGTATATATATATGTGTGTGTATGTGTATATAATGTAAATTATTATGACAATAAAAACGTTGCATGACGTTCAATGCACGTTTAGTGTTGTGATTTGGAAACAAGATAAGGGAAAGTCTTTGAATCTCATATTAATGAAAGTAGTATAAATATAATATACAATAATTGTAATATTTGATTTTGTATTACCCTGCGTTATTTCCTTAAGGGAAAATTTTTAATTGATGGAATAAATGACAAGAAGTTATATATAACTAACATGAAGAAAATATGAATATATGAAAGTAATTGTTAATGATAAGATCATTTATAAGAAAAATGCATGTAAAACCAATTAAAATGAGATGGAACACAGGTGGTGTTAATTATAGTTATTTATTAAGTAACAATGATAGGACAAAATCATGGATAATTGATCCTGCTGAAACAAATGAAGTTTTACCAAATTTGTCATTAAATGAACTGAAAAGTATTGAAGATATTGTTAATACACATCATCATTATGATCATTCTGATGGTAATTTAAAATTGTTAGATGAATTATTAAAGATTGATAATGTTAAACAAGTTAATATAATTGGTGGATCTAATAAATCAATTGGTGTTACTTATATACCAGATGATTTAGATTTAATTAAATTTGGGGAACTTGAAATTCTTTGTATTAGAACACCATGTCATACACAGGATTCAATTTGTTATTATGTTAAGGATACAGAGACAAATGAACAATGTATCTTTACTGGTGATACATTATTTACAGCAGGATGTGGTAGATTTTTTGAAGGTAATGGTGAACAGATGAATATAGCATTGAATGAAAAAATTTTGAAAACTGTTGGTAAAGAAAATTTAAAATTAACAAAGGTTTATCCGGGACATGAATATACTAAGAGTAATGTTAATTTTGTTCGTAAAGCTATCTATAAGAAACATGGTGAAAATAAATCATTTGATAATTTAGAAAATTTTGCCAATAGAAATGAAGTTACCACTGGTTGTTTTACATTAGATGATGAAAGTAAATTTAATCCTTTTATGAGATTAGATGATGAAATTGTTAGAAAAGCAGTAGGTGATAATGATAGTAGTTTTACAAGATCGCAAGTAATGGATAA
Organism: Jamesozyma gamospora; assembly: GCA_030462905.1. Lineage (NCBI taxonomy): Eukaryota > Fungi > Ascomycota > Saccharomycetes > Saccharomycetales > Saccharomycetaceae > Jamesozyma > Jamesozyma gamospora. Next base: position 47,015 of record JAMSGN010000159.1, read on the forward strand.
ATTAAGGCAAATGAAGAATTCTATGTAATTATATAAATTGTGAAGATATTTATTACAAATGTTTGAGAGACTAAAGAAAGAATCGTTAAGGTAATTAAACACCTTATTGTTTCGTTTAGAAGAAGAAGAATCTAAAGTCAAATCGGTTTCAATGAAGAAATTTAATTTATCATTGCGGTCCACACCCCACTAGATATTGAAGAAATAACATAGGAGGCTCTATTTAAAAGCAATGATATATATATATTTATTAAAAATATATTCCCGATTTTTCTGTGGCAAAAAGGGAGAAGAAAAAAAAACGGAATTTTTATTATTCGAAAATGGTTGTGGGTTTTTATACTCTGAAAATTTTGATTTCATTGAAAACCCTAACAAAACGGAAAGAAACAGCAAGACACCACGCCGGAGGAGCTGTCTCCGTTAACAAAAATTTGCCATGAAAAAGCGATTGCAAGAAAGAAAAGAGATTTAAATGGAAACAGCGTGTTGGATGGATGTGAGAGTTGCTATGATGGGGAGGTGACCGTTGAGACGTGGTGTAAATAGGTTAGGGGCATTCCAATTTGCAAAAGAACGTCTATGAAAGTATGAAAACATGGTATCTATCTCTTGCTTTGGTGTACTTTCTATTGCAGCTTAGTGCTCATAACCTATTTATATCCATCAGTATATATCAGCATTCTATATAGATTATATATTTATACTATCTAATATAATTGTTTCTTTCACTTTTTTTTCCAATGATTCTCTATTGATTCGCGGTTTTTCAACAATCAAAATATATATAACATAATTTGTTAACACACACACCCCTTTGTCAAAGAAATTAAATTACAACAAAGATCTAATATACAATATAACTAAAATTATCATGAGTATTGAAAACGAACAAAAAGATATCTTAACTGAAGATAAATTAGAGACAAATTCAAACGATTTAGTTGAAGATATCAATATTAATGAAACTGATAAAGATCAAATTTCTAAAAATGATAATGATAATGATAAAGACGAAATTTCCCAAAATGATAATGATACAAATATTAAAAATTTGAATCCTGAACCTATTAATTTAAATGATAAAAATTCAAAAATTTCATTAGATGATGAAAATGTACCACCATTACCAATAAGAAAGAAAAAGACTGATGATGAAAATTTAACTAAAAACCAAAATGATAACGATGATAATGAAAATCCACTTTTAAATGAATTAAAAGATGCTTTCCCAAATATTGATGAAAAATATGTTAAAGCTGTCATTATCGCATCACAAGGTACTTTAGATCCTGCTTTTAATGCTCTTTTATTTATTTCTGATCCTAACTCAATTAAAGATATTGAATTACCAAAAAAATTCAATAATAATTTTTTTCAAAATGATAATAATTTAAAATTAAATCAATTAAAACAAGATGAAATTTTAGCTAAAAGATTAAATGAACAATTTAATAAACCAAAAATTTTAAAGAAAAAAATTTCATCAAGAAATAATAACTATAATGATCAACTTTATGAATCAAGAACTTCAAATCAACAAAGAAACCGTAATAATAATAACGATCAAATTGAAGAAGAAAATGGTTGGTCAACTTTTATTGAAAAAGATTTACCTGAAATTGGTGCACAAGCAAATCGTTCAATTCAAGAAACGGCAACAAAAGTAAGTAACTGGTTTAATGGTGTCACTAAAAAATATTATAATGATCAAGATAATACAAATGATTTCAATCAATTTGATGAAAATCATATTAAACAACAAGAAGAAGCATTAAAATATTATGAAAATCAAAAGAGACCAAATCAATTAGAAAGACGTAGATTTAATTCATTTGGTGCACGTATCGGTGAAGAATCATTAGAATCACATGGAATAACATTAACAAATGATGATTTATCAGATGATGAAGATGTTCCACCACAATTACCAACAAGAATTAATCAAAAAAAAATTATTGATAATAAAGAAAAAGATGATCATGATGATAATGCAGATTTATCAATGATTACAAATGATGATAAAATTATTGCCCAAACAACTTATATTGATACACCTGATAAAAATAATTCCAAAAATTGGCAATTACTGGAACCTGAACCATTAAAAGACTCTAATAAAAAACAAGAAATCTCAAAAGATAATCGTGATGATGAAGATGATTTTTTAATTGATAGTGATAATTAGTATCATATATTTTGTATGTAGTTTGTTTGTTTTATAAGAAAGTTATCTATACAGTAATTCAGAATAATATTATTTTTTTCTCTTCCAATTTAGTATCTATTGTTAGGTACTATTGCAGATAATGTAGATAAGTAAAATAAATTAATTCATCATAATAAGTATACATAAATGAAATACATTATTTTATAATAATAAAATTTGAACCTTCAAATAATATCATTATTAAACGTACGGATTTCAAACTGTTATTATTTCCATTATCAACCAATAATAATTGCAACCACAAAACAAACAGTGAATTCTCTTTATATATGTGAAAATTTTTCACCATTGAAATTCGCAAAGCAAACTGAAAAAAAAATGAGGGCTCGTATAATGTGCTAAAACAACTCGGAAATTTTCATTCAATTATGATTGTCATTCTCTTTTTTTTACAATCACTCAATCTCTAATCTTTCTCGAAACGTTTTTTTGGTATCTGACGATTATCATTGATTATCAATCAAATACCATACAATTGACAGATGATAACGCAAAATTAACTAAGAATTAA